>JBAIZL010000002.1:83649351-83729351 GCA_036971475.1 Prosapia bicincta | reverse complement strand
TTTACATGGACATTTTAAGGTCCCTGGTTTTCACACGGGTCTATTTTTATTTAGAAATTTCGTCAGGGCACCTCCCCATTGGTCTTGGAAACTCCCTTAACGGTAGGTGCATAAACTATAGTTTAATATATTGATAATAAATCCATTGGGATTTAATTTAAGTAAATTAAATTCAACCCAAATAAAAATACAAATTAAATCAATACAAATATTGGTCGAGCCGGTACGAAGGGCGGGCACTCTGCTAGTAGGTTATGAAATACTGATATTCATGTTAAGAATGACAAAGTACACGGAGATAACAGAGATAAAAAAATGTGTACAGCGGCGCAATTATTAAAAATCAATATGAGAGCGGCTGAAAGAATTAACACATTTACATCACCGGAAATTATCAGTGGGGCCAATCGAGGCTTTACTCGAGTATAAAGCGTGACCAAGATCAAAATAAAGACGCTGTTAAGGACGAAATAAGGGAAACTTGAATACACCAAATAAAATTACACTTCGGACAAGATTTTGCATGTTCAGAGTATTACTATAAGAAAAAATTGTAAGCTATCGGAAGTCTAAATGAAGAGATGGAAACGCTAAGGACAGAAATGACCCAATACTCTGAAAATAGGCTCTATAAATAGGCTATATAATAGGACTAGTGTAAACAATATTCAATTCAAAATTAAAGAATAGGGTAATAAGTTTTATACAAATATTGTTTTATAAATTTTGTAAATATTACAACGGGGTCATATTCAGGTAAATTTTGTAAACGAATTAACTTCCAGCATTTGTTATTTAATAAATAATACTAAGTAAAAGCACTTGTGAATATGTTACACCTATAGTAGCACTTACTTTTATAATTGTTGAGGACAACCGTTTCGGGAGATGCGTCCTATTGCCAACTCAGTTATGGTCTGAGTTCTTAGTTAAAAACTAGTAGCTCACATGAAGATGGAATCAACAAGTATAAATATTACTAAAAAACCTTAAACCACAAATATATTTATTTTGCCCTGATTTCGGTTACTAAGGAACCATCCTCAGAGACGTAGTAACAAACATTCAAGTCTTGTTGTGCTTAAAATGTCAGATTAAAATTAAAATATTTAGGTTTAGGGTTTTTTAGTATTATTTAATATTCTTAGGCGACTAATAATTGTATAAATGTAAATTTTTTCTTGAAAAGTACTCTAAGGTTTTCACTAAAATTGGTATATAGGGGGGTTTTAACTTCGGGAATCTAATGACCTAAGTCAAAATTTTCTAAAAAATTGTTATAATTAGATTTCGATAAATTCGATATATATATATATATATATATATATATATATATATATATATATATATATATATATATATATATACACACATATTACACTTTTGCATCAAAAGTGTAATAAGAATTAACAACCAGCTCGTCATGAACAGCAACAAGATTTCGATATATATATATATATATATATATATATATATATATATATATATATATATATATATATATATTTATTTATTTATCGTGATATTCAACGTTGTCCATTATTATTCAGTTGCACTGACTTTATGCAGTTATTATTATTAATTGTAAACAATTTTTTCACCATTAAATGCAAAGTTCTTAGGATTCGTCAATAGTCAAATGACCAAAAAATGCCTTATCACATAAGGTAAAATTATTGCACTTAGTGGTGGAAAAAAAATTTGACAATGAATAATAATAACTTCATTTATATATATATATATATATATATATATATATATATATATATATATATATATATATATATATATTAAAACTACATAGGTTATTCAAATACAAGAATATTTATTAATTTATATTCAAAGCTTTTCGTTGGTAACCAGTACCAACATCATCAGGAATGAAAATTACAATATATATATATATATATATATATATATATATATATACACATGTATTTGTAAATTTTTCTCGGAAACAACTCTATGAATTTTTACTAATATTCGTATATAGGGGGTTTTTTTAACCTTACCAATACAATGAGGTAAGTGAAAATTTTCTGAAAAATCGCCATCATGTTTTCGAAAATTGTTTAACATTGGAAACTACTTCAAGGATTTTCAGAATAATATGTATGTAGGAGGTTGTTAACCTCTGCAATCCAATGAAAATGAAAATTTTCTGAAAAATCATTATCAAGTTTTTTAAAATCTTTAAACATCTAATGCTACTCTAAGGTTTATACAAGAGAGGTTTATACTCTGAGGTTTATACTTCTAAGGTGATGAAATTTTTTAGAAATCTCTTTCATCAAGATATCGACAATTTGTAACAAGTTCATATTTCTAGAATTACATTGGACTCAAGCAAGAGTCAACTTGGATGTACTATGCAAATACTGTACATCAATTCCCAGTTAGACCAGCATTGGCCATGACAATCCATACGTCACAGAGGCAAACTTTTGATTATGCTGGTATCGACTTAAGAACCTCCGTTTTTATGCACAGGCTGCTATATGTGCCATTCTATAGGATTAAAAGGAGTAGCTTAACAATTCTTTTCCAAATAATCCACGTTGTACGTGAAACATGATATTTAAAATTTCAAACTTAATCGTAGTATTATCCGATCGCAGATAGATTTTCTAATATATTATTATTACCAACTACAAGTTTATTCCAAATAAATAATGATGTGTTGAGTTATTTCATTTTCAGTAAAATCCTAAAAACGTTTCCTTTCCAGTAAGAAATGTTGTGGTCAAAGTTCATTTACTAAAACTATTAACACCAGCAAAGAAAACAGTTTTACTTGGGTCTAAGTTTTATCTATGACTCAGCGCCATTACATTTGTCATTAGGTTTGTGTTAGACATTAGAGATAATTACTTCTGAATTGCTTTGTGCATCTGTGCGTATGCAAGATGCTGAAGATAGCCTAGATTTTGTGTACAGTTCAATAAAATTTGTTATGGAATCATATAAAACTTATTACTGTTTAAAATATTGTTCACAAGTGTTCGACAACTGTCCAAGTATGACTAAACGGATGTGTTATGTATGAGTGTCAGTATAAACAGGTTGCTAATGAAACCTGGTTATTTATGTTACAAATAAAAATTCTTACTTTTAATCTTTGTTTATGACAAAAGGATTTCCGTGATTTTACCTTTTTCACTAAAATATTCACATTAAATGGGAGCAACAATTTTCAAAGTACAACGAAATGCTTTGTTGAAAATTATTGTTTAAATATGTCACATTTTACTTTTTAATTTAATTCCATCTATTAGTTGTTACTTTCCCTATGTATATATATATATATATATATATATATATATATATATGTGTGTGTATGTATTATATATTATTATATAAATTATATATATATATATATATAATTTTAAAACAACATAGGTTATTCAAATACAAGAATATTTATTAATTTATATCCTAAGCTTTTCGTTGGTAAACAGTACCAACATCATCAGGAATGAAAATTACATTTGTATTATATATATATATATATATATATATATATATATATATATTTAAGATTAAATAATATACACTATTACAGGAATATTTAATTTATTGAATAATACACTCAAAGGTTTTCGTTGGTTGACATTACCAACATCCTCAGGAGTTACAATACTAGAATGAGTAGTAACAAGAGTTATTCTTAGTATTGTAACTCCTGAGGATGTTGGTAATGTCAACCAACGAAAAGCTTTGAGTGTATTATTCAATCAATTAAATATTCCTGTAATAGTGTATATTATTTAATCTTAAAAATAATTCTAACAGGAAAACATATTTGATATTCTAATATATATATATATATATATATATATATATATATATATATATATATATATATATATATATATATATATATTTATTTATTAATACATTTTGTTCAAATTTTCAATCGTTAATAAAATACTTTTTATTCCCCCACTCAAGTTCAAATACATATTTTTAAACTTGTAGTGGATGCACTTCAAGTCAATACAGTTTTTTCAAATACTAATTCATTAATTATTTTTAATAATTAATTTCGCTTTCTACTTTGCTACTTAGTGTTGTTATTCTGACATTTGTATATACATACAGTATTTATATCAATTGTTGTAGTTATTTAATAGACAGTAACTAAAATAAAACATTTCATTTTGACCTAACTAGGAATTACGTATTTTTTAAAAATTACTTCTATTAGCCCACACTCTCATGATATATATATATCTTGTACAAATTTTCAATCGTTGATAAAATACAATGTTATTCGTTCAATCAAGGTCAAAGGATTAAGTTATTTCCGCTTGCCACGACATTTTCTTATACTGTAACTGCCTGATTCTACGCTAAACTCCAAACGTGCAAAGACAACACTTATATCCCTTGGCTTCTGGGTGACTCAGTTATAATTTAGGGAAACAATATGAATCATTGACTCATAAAATCGTCCGTCTTTTATAACAAAACGATAGGTAAGCGTATATTATTAAAACAGATAGATTGCGGTGCGGGAGAGTAATTGGGACAAAATTTAAACATATTTGTGTATTACACACAACTGGATAGGCTTAGGCCGGCCGCACACTGCTGCAAACAATCATGTTCAAACGAAACATTTTGTTTGTGGCAGGCTGAAAAGTTCGGGAATACGTGGAAGTAAGTGGTGGGGGCGCACACCTAACGGGGCATCTGTTTGCCAAACAAACCGCCCGCCAGTCAGTGTTCGTCCATGTTTGGCTCCTTCTTGTTTGAAGCAAATAAACTAGGTACGATCTTATCATTTTCCTCTCTATTTTCAATAGTTAATCAATTTTGCATAAATTATAATGCGATTTTAATGATGCGTAATATTGTATAGATGGATTGTGACGCCGAAAAATTAGTCGCTGTCGTCGAAGCACATCCTGTCATCTACAAAACTTTTCACTGTCATACAGGTATAGTTTTTAAATTTATCTTCGAAAAGCCTCAATTCAGAAATAAAGGTTTTTAATGAATTACATCTGGTCCTGTGTTCAACAAATGGAAGAACTCAGTATTTCCTTTGGTCTAAAAATAAAAAGGTTTGCCACAAAGGTGGAACGATTTCGTCTATCTCGTCGTCAGATGACATTTTGAGTCAAACTGAAAATGCATTGCTTAGGGTAGGAAAGTAAAGAGTACGGTCGTTTTTGAGAAAACTCCTTAAAGAGCACTTCCACGAATTTCATAATTCCATAAAAAATGTTTTGTTGTGTTTGTGCAAGTGTGCGGAGAGACTGAAGGCAAACAATTATGACTGGTTTGGTTGGAACCATGTTGCCCCGCTTGCAAACGTTTTGTTTGCTGCAGTGTGCGGCCGGCCTTAGACGCCGAGTAACGATAGCAAGATATCTCGCCGAGTTAGATACAACTGGCAGTGGTTTTCTCGTATGCCACCATTTCTTACTATTTTCGGCTGTTTATCAGCCTAGCATTCTTTTTCGCACGGTCGTGTCTAGACTCGAGGTGGCTAGACCAGACTATTATTCAGCAAATAGCTCCCTCCCACTAAAAGCTTGTTTATCTTCGCTGACGCTGGCTGTGTCAGCAAGTGATTATTTCCGCTATTATCTTACTAGCTCTGAGTTCTAAGCGTTCAGAAGTGTAATGAAAGTTTCAGAACAGTATAAAAATACATAATTGAAGTTTATGACATAAGAAAGAAAATAAATAAACCACTTACAATTTAATAATATACACTAAATTTTAAACAATTTCCAAATGAAATAACGATTTGCGAAACCTAAACATTAGGTAAATTTATGAAATAATTAAGAAACAAAATTTCCAACAGCCCGAAGCGATTCTCATGCTTTATCATGACATAACGATCATGCTTTATCTGACATAACTATCGTGCTTGATCATGACATAACGATCATGCTCTTTCATGACATATCGATCATGCTTCATCATGACATAACGACCATGCTACTTCATGACATACCGAACATGCTTCATCATGGAATAACGGTCAGGATTCATCCTGACATAGCGATCGCGCTTCATCATGACATAAGAATCATGCTCCATCATGACATAACGATCATGCTCCATCATGACATACCGATCACGCTTCACCATGACATAACGATCATGCTACATTATGACATAACGATCATGCTACTTCATGACATACCGAACATGCTACTTCATGACATACCAAACATGCTTCATCATGGAATAACTGTCACGCTTCATCATGACATAACGATCACGCTTCATCATGACATAACGATCATGCTCCGTCATGACATAACGATCATGCGTCATCATGACATAACGATCATGCTACTTCATGACATACCGAACATGCTTCATCATGGAATAACTGTCATGCTTCATCATGACATAACGATCACGTTTCACCATGACATAACGATCATGCTTCATCATGACATAACGATCATTCTACATTATGACATAACGATCATGCTACTTCATGACATACCGAACATGCTTCATCATGGAATAACTGTCATGCTTCATCATGACATAACGATCACGCTTCATCATGACATACCGATCATGCGTCATCGTGACATAACGATCATGCTCCATCATGACATAACGACCATGCTACTTCATGACATACCGAACATGCTTCATCATGGAATAACGGTCAGGATTCATCCTGACATAGCGATCGCGCTTCATCATGACATAAGAATCATGCTCCATCATGACATAACGATCATGCTCCATCATGATATACCGATCATGCTTCACCATGACATAACGATCATGCTACATTATGACATAACGATCATGCTACTTCATGACATACCGAACATGCTACTTCATGACATACCAAACATGCTTCATCATGGAATAACTGTCATGCTTCATCATGACATAACGATCACGCTTCATCATGACATAACGATCATGCTCCGTCATGACATAACGATCATGCGTCATCATGACATAACGATCATGCTACTTCATGACATACCGAACATGCTTCATCATGGAATAACTGTCATGCTTCATCATGACATAACGATCACGCTTCATCATGACATACCGATCATGCGTCATCATGACATAACGATCATGCTCCATCATGACATAACGACCGTGCTACTTCATGACATACCGAACATGCTTCATCATGGAATAACGGTCAGGATTCATCCTGACATAGCGATCGCGCTTCATCATGACATAAGAATCATGCTCCATCATGACATAACGATCATGCTCCATCATGACATACCGATCATGCTTCACCATGACATAACGATCATGCTACATTATGACATAACGATCATGCTACTTCATGACATACCGAACATGCTACTTCATGACATACCAAACATGCTTCATCATGGAATAACTGTCATGCTTCATCATGACATAACGATCACGCTTCATCATGACATAACGATCATGCTCCGTCATGACATAACGATCATGCGTCATCATGACATAACGATCATGCTACTTCATGACATACCGAACATGCTTCATCATGGAATAACTGTCATGCTTCATCATGACGTAACGATCACGTTTCACCATAACATAACGATCATGCTTCATCATGACATAACGATCATTCTACATTATGACATAACGATCATGCTACTTCATGACATACCGAACATGCTTCATCATGGAATAACTGCCATGCTTCATCATGTATAACGATCACGCTTCATCATGACATACCGATCATGCGTCATCATGACATAACGATCATGCTACATTATGACATAACGATCATTCTTCATCATGACAGCGATCATGCTTCATCATGACAGCGATCATTCTTCATCCTAATGCTTGTTACGATCATTATGTTGCCTCAATAACAATTAAGGTCGGTAATTAGATATTTAAATTAGTTCAAAAACCTTTTTTCAATTATAATAGCCACAACAACGTCTTGAGCAAAAGCAATTAAAATATATAGATTATGAACAGGTATCTGCATTAAAAAAATAATTAAATAGAAATTTAAAAAAATTATATCCTAATTTATGAATATTCTAGACTTATTTTTCTTTTAACAGAATTGTCCTCCTGTAGTCTCTAAAGCAGCGTTTACAGAGCAGTTTGCAACTAAAAAGTTTGCAGCTTTTGAAGAAAGAAATTCATAAAAATAAGACTTGTAAACTTGTTGCAAACTTTGCTAGTTTCAAACTAAAACCTTCGATTAGTAAAACGAATTTCGTGTTTAAATTAGTTATTTGTAAAATATTTAAAATTCTTTTGATCTTTGATTGATACTTAAATGTGGACCAATAGTTGCAACCTTCGCTCCTCCGTCCTGCACCTTCGCGCACAGCGTTCCAGCTGATCAGTTGGTATGCATATCTGACGTCTTGTCTAGTCTACGTCCTCCACTCTCCTGGCAGTGGCTCAATATCATCTCTGTTCAAACCTGCTAAAGATGCTCTGCCACTGTATCTGGTTCTCACTCTTAGCGACGGTCTTGGCCAGTGTCTTGTTGGGGTTCTACATAGTGTAACGAAAATACAGCAAGCTCCTTTCTTCTACACTACAGTAACCGAAAGTCTGTAATGCTGTACCACCTTCATAATAAACATATAGATCGTCCTTAGTAACTCACCTTGTACAAGGAAGTTACAATTTGACTTTATAAACTTAATATATGATAAACCTAAATAAATGTTTATACATAGCAGGTGTTGGTAGTGTGTGTTTACGTTTATATATGATAAATGTAGATAAAAATTTGGTCACTTGAATGATATAATAAGAGAGAGTGTATGCGAATGTGTGAGTGGTGTGTGTTAAATAAAATGGCGGTAGTGGGATTGATCGAAAGAAATGATAATTTCTTACGTTTCTGGATGAACTAGGCAATCATTATAGGTGTCTAATTTCGCTTAGTGCGGTTGGAAATGGTTTGACCTATTAAGTTGAAAACAATCACTTTAAAAAACAGTACGTTTATGTAAATCGTATAATTACTGTCAACATAATTGTATCTTAAAACGTTATGAACAAGACAAACCATAAAGGATAAAAAATAAGTCATTGGTTCTGGCCTATAGAAGTGAATAATTCATTTGAAGAATTTTGACCTACTTAATAGAGATTCCAATAGAATCTATTTAATGTAGTAATAATACATAATGTATGTAGGTAATAGAAAACTTTTATTAGATGTTGAAAGTTTGTTGAATAAAAACTTTAACGTATTTAATTGAAATAGGTAAAAAATTCTAAGACGCGCCTAAAAACTTGAAGAAATTAACACATTATTAGCAATCTATCGAAATAATTATAGTAATATATATCGAAATATAATTAAATTATTATATATATTAACTGTAAGAAATATATAGTGAAATATTTACAATTAACTAATGCGCAATAAATAAAATAAAATAATCTATATTTTTAAACAATTAGTCTACAACTGCGAGGCGCTGAGTCGGGAAGTGTTTCCGATGGGTCCGACTCGATTCTAAAAGTAACAGAAACAAAAAAAATAAACCAGAAAAGTACAGAAAAAAAAGAAAGAAATCGAATTGTGTTTCAGTCAAATTCTTTTAGCCATATTCGTAAGCTATAAAAAATAAAACGCAAAAAACAAACATTTAAAAAGTTGTCCCATATATACAGTTGTCCCAACAACTGTAACAACTGTAACGCATTTTACATAGGAAAAACAACCAGAACATTTAAAATAAGATTTGAAGAACATTATAGAGCATTCAAAAACAAAAATTCAAAAGTATCAAATGTTGCAGCACACCTAATATCACATAAACATGAAATAACAAATTACGAAAATAACCTAACCATACTTGAAATAAATAATAACCCAATAGAAGTAAACTCACTAGAAAAATACCACATTTATAAAAACATACACAACAATTTAATGAATCTACAAACAACATATACAGAAGACATACTATATAAAAACATCATACACACAGATCAAGAGAAAGTGCGTGTAACGTCAACAAATACCAATATCACGGACCGAACATCTACACCAGAAAAATATCAGTGATTCGACAATGGTCAAGTGACCGAAAGGTGCCTCATCACACAAGGTAAAATTATTGCACTTAATGGTGGATAAAATTACTTACAATAGTAATATATTAACTTCATAAAGTCAGTGCAACGGAAAAACAATGGATAACGTAAAATATCAAGAATATATATATATATATATATATATATATATATATATATATATATATCGCAATGTGTATTCTTGTGTATTAATAAAGAACTAAGTCAAAATACAAATACAAGAATTATAATTGAATTTAATTATATTATTTATATTTGAAATATAATTAAATTCAATTATAATTCTTGTATATTTATTTTGACTTAGTTCTTTATATATATATATATATATATATATATATATATATATATATATATATATATATATATATAGGGTGTTTAGAATGAATCTGCCATACTGCACAAGGTTATTCTTCTCACCAAAATAATGAAAAAAAGTCCATACAAACATGGTCCGGAAATGCTTTGTTGATGAGTTATTCAGGTTCAAATATTTAACCTGATAATCAGTGAAATTAAATCCGACTGAAAAATTTAGGGCGTGTATTGAGTTTGTTAATTAGATACGTTTATGTAAAAAATGATGAGAAATCATATAAAACCTATCCTAGGACCCTATCTCCAATAGTTTAAGAGAAAATTAGGGTAATGTGAAACAGGTTAGGGTTGAAAACAAACTTTTTTGCGTTTGGACTACAATAAATCCATTAGATTACATATAAATAATTTAAAATATTCAATGAAATTTGTAGAGAAGTTTATTTTTAAAAAAAGGTTAATAATGTCAATAAAAATGGAATAGTTTTTTTAAATTTAATTTTATTTAGGAATTCAGAAAACAACAAAATATGAAATTAACGCATTGCTAATGAAGTATGATAAAATGTATGACAATGTCTCCCAAAATAATTCTACTACAAATCGAAAATCTATTTAAATAATCTACAGTATTAATTATAAAATTACGTAATCAACTTACATTGATAACAGCATTACAAGAGCTGCTCAATAAATCCACCTCCATTGTTGATACACATTTCAGCCTTTAAAGAGGTCATTTCATTTGATTCTCTAACATTATTGAACTGTTTTTCATTTCTCGGGCAGCAATCGCGATTTTGTGTAAAAGTTCATTGTCCGTTTTTTGAGCATACGCTAATGTCTTCATGTGCCCCCATACAAAGGGGTTCAAATCAGGGGATCTCATAAAAAAATATCCTGTTTTATTGACTTTATTTACCTTATTTTTTTAAGAATAAAATTCTCTACAAGTTTTATTGAAAAATTGTCTTTGTTTATAGGCAATTTAATGGAACTATTGTTGTCCAAATGTAAAAAAGTGAGTTTTCAACCCTAACCTTTTTTGCTTTACCCTAATTTTCGCTTAAACTATTAGAGATAGAGTTTTGGGACGTGTTTTATACGATTTCTCACTCATTTTACATTAACACGTATCTAATTAACAAACTCAATTAACGCCTTAAAAATTTCAGCGTGAGTTAATTTCACTGAGAGCTGATTATCAGGTTAAATCTTTGATCCTGTATAACTCGACTCATGTTTATATGAACTTTTTCCATTATTTTGGTGAGAGGAATATACTTGTGCAGTATGGCAGATTCCTCCTGAAACACCCTGGCCCTGACTCCAGGTCCTGTAGTTCACATGTAGGCATAGAACTATAAGTTACTTAGACAATTTTGATAATGCTGATACTACCAATCAGCAAAAACCTTCAATGTATGAAGAAAACTAAAATTAAACATTCTTGTTTATGAAAGTGTTATTTAACTATAAAGGAGGGATACGGTTTACTCCACCATGGAGAGTTGGAGCGTGGAGATATTTCGATAAGTTGTGGGTCGCCAGCTGAAAACGTTTGGGAGCCACTGCTCTACAACCTAACCAATAACATATAATCTTAATATTAATAAATATTTATATTATTAATAAAAAATATTAATAAAAAAATATTAATAAAACATTTTTACATGAAAACTATATAAAAATAAACACTGTAAAATAAAATAAGAATGATGGTAAGATATTCATTGCAGATTATTTTTTTTTTGAGGTTATCCCTCGGGATATGAATTACAAACGCGGTGAAAACAGAGGACGACAGTTCCATTACGAATGTAGGCTTGGACAGAAAAAGTTTTCTTACAACTTACACTGATCGATATCGTACCAATGAAGTATTTTAAGTTAGCAAGGCTTTGCAAGTTATCGATAGAGAATCGTTAGCCTTAACACTGCGGTTTGTCGTGCTGATACGGCCAAACTTGTGACCAGAAATCTGTCAATGTTGAAGCCTGGAGCTTAGTATTTAATCCGGTTAGAGTTCAGCCTTGTTATAAAGAAATAATGGCTTCAAAATAAAAAGGACCGGAAATAATATTTGTGGATTATGACCAACAGGAAGACTCCAAGTTCAAAGAAAAGGTAATTATGGGTTTTAGCGGCCACCTACGATATTTTAGAAAATTGTTCAAATCACCAAATAGAACGATATCTACAAGAATTGTTTTTTTATTGACCGAGGAAAGTTACTATTTTCAATTTAAAGTAGGGTAAAAAAATTCAGTGCAGAGGCATAAGTTGTGAATGGGCGCGGAGTGATACAAATATTTCGTGACCACCCTAACTCTACATGCATACCTTACTTGTGGCTCCGAGAAAAAAACATTTTCACTCATTGTTATACTTTTGTCATAATTATTATCAATTAGTAACTCGCAAAATGACCACACTTGCTGTTTACTCCCAAAATAATTACGAATTTAACAAAGGAAAAACATCAACGTGAACTAGCCCTTTGCAACACCACATACCTATGAAGTGTCCAGTCAGGATGGATTTGGTTCCAATTCTATACACTTAACCATTTAGGTAATGTATACAAAACCAAAACTATCCTGACTGGACACTTTTTAGGTATATTTTAATATAGGTATATAGTAATCTATAAATTTAAAACCAAATATATTTTAACTGGAGACTTTTTAAGGATATCCAAATATACGTATGCAAAATTCATAAAAAATTAAGCCAAAACGTTGTTTCTCAAATATCTACAACATAAGGTATGCGTGACGTCACTGTATCACTCCGCGACTGATGCACAAACTTAATGTTCCGCACTCTGACGTCACGAAACATTTGTATCATTCCGCGGACGATTCTCAACTTATGCCTCCGCACTGAATTTTTTACCCTACTTTAAATTGAAAAATAGTAACTTCCCTAAGTCAATAAAAAAAATCAAGTGAATATCGTCCTATTTGGTGGTTTTGATCAACTTTCCAAAATATCGTAAGTGGTACCTAAAACCCACAATTACCAAGGAAAACTCCCTGCGACAAATACAGTAGTCTCGGATTTACGAGCTTCAGTTAAATTCAAGGCTATTTCAATTTGAGCCTTTTTTTAATCTATTTAAAGAAAATGATTGGTCGGGCTTCCAACAAATGTTTATAGTCGTACGATATGCGAAGCAAAGTCGGTCTCGCAAGAAATGTTCTTATAATGTTCTATTATCTTATTTTATGCATTCTTAGTCATAGTATCAGGGTTAATTGAAACACCTATTTTTTCTAATACACAGAAACGTATTTCCGTGTAATCCGTAGGGATCTCGGACTTAATCTACCTCGAATTATCGATACTCTACTTTAACAGTTCAGCTGCGGTTTAAACATTGCGTCTGTTGAAAGTAATAACCTTATTACAAATCCGTACATTGACTCTTAACAAATTTACTGACACGTTTCAGCCACATTGAAGATCACGCTAGTCTTCCGTTGTTGTACACGTCGTGCATTATTTATGTTAATACTTCCCGCGGACAGAATGTGTAGGAAGGTACGATCTCTGAACACTCACCGAACGGAAAATAGTGGAATTTTTCTATCATAGTGTCAACGCCTTGTGGCTGATGACAACGCCTTCTATTTGTTTTACAAGGCACACTGACCTAATTACGAGCTCCTCACATTTAAGGACACATAGTTGACAGCGGATTTTACAATCAGGTGGATTTAGGTTAAGGTGACGACAATATAAGGACATTGAAGATAATAACGCTTTTCGTTGGCGAGTGCTTAAAAAACTGAAGCAATAGGATATCCTTCTCTGTGTGTGTCCTTAGAAAATGCGGTTCCTCTTATTATAATTATCATTACCTTGCTTATTGAACCAATTTAAGGTTTTCAAAGGTGGATTCGTTCAACTAAATGAAAAAAAATATAAAAAATAAAGTTACACAGTTCAGAAGTACTTCTGAAGGTGAAATGTACTCGTACTTTGTAAATGAAATTACTCTATTTGTTGTAGGGAATAAATTAATATTATTGTAGTTATTAATATTTTATTTGATTGTGTTTAGTTGATTCTAATCTTCAGTTGTTCAAGAAAATATCTAAGTGCATTATATCGTCTAAAGTCCCTATTATTTATTTCTATATAGTGTTCTGAAAATATAGCTACTTCAGCTTATCCTAACGCCTATGTGGAAACAACAATCACTGAGAGTTTACTTGAGAAAGGTCATGTCACACTGATTCTTGACGGTTCCAAGAAACATTAAATTTCGTCTGATTCATCACTTTTCCCCGATGAGGATCAAATTACATTTGGGAACAAATTAGTTAATATTACGTGCTTATTTCACAATATCAAGAGCACAGTGGTACAATATATTACAATAAAAATATTGAAAAGAACCCCAATACCACAAAAATAATCAAAAATAACAAATAAGACAAGTTACTTAAGATTAAACCCTTATGTACATTTCGATGACCATGTCATCATCATCAGAGGGTCTTGTTACAAAACACAATCTAGCACACAAGAAGTTACAAACTAGAATCATTCTAGTTTGTAACTTCTTGTGTGCTAGATTGTGTTTTGTAACAAGACCCTCTGATGATGATGGCATGGTCATCGAAATGTACATAAGGGTTTAATCTTAAGTAACTTGTCTTATTTGTTATTTTTGATTATTTTTGTGGTATTGGGGTTCTTTTCAATATTTTTATTGTAATACGTGCTTATTTCTCTATACTAGACTACACACAAACTATTAATCACTTAAACAATAGTTTATGACTATCCGAACTTTAAATTTTGTAAATTTGTTAAAACCTACTGAGACAGAACGATTTCGATCGCTATGTGCCGATCTTCATCAGTGTCTTTTGCTTGGAAATGTCGGGTCAAGTAGTGACGGTTTTAAAGGTAGGTTTTCGATAGTATCAAAGAGTATGTGTGATTTGTATTGTGTTTGTTCGTTTAATATGTTTGTAATTTGTGTGTCTGTAAATTTCATATTGTTCTAGTGTGTTGAGATGTGGTCCTTTTTTGTTGATGTGTAGAATTTATAGGTTATGGCAAATGTACAGTATATGTGTCCTGTTTCTTTTATGTGAGTGTAAAATGTTGAGTTGCTGTTCGGTTTGTGTTCCTCGACTCTTTGTTTAAAGCTGCGGCCTGTTTGTCTAATGTAGAATTTGTTACATTCTAGGGATCGATAGAATGTTACAAGTTTAGGGATTGGTTAGTTTCAATTTATGAAGTGAAGTGGAGTTTTGGGTGTTTTTTATTAGTGTAGGTGAAAAAAATGGGATACAAAATAGCATACAAAACTAATAACAAGTTACAATACAAAATACAACACAACACCAACAACAAAGATAAACTACAAGCACCAGGCGTATACAAACTGAACTGCGACGAATGTAACAAATTCTACATTGGACAAACAGGTCGCAGCTTAAACGAAGAGTCGAGAAACACAAACAGAACACCAACTCAACATTTTACAATCACATAAAAGAAACAGGACACAATACACAGACATTTACCATAACCTAGAAATCCTACACATCAACAAAAAAAGACCACATCTCAACACACTAGAACAATATGAAATTTAAAGACACACAAAAACACAAAGTACAAACATATTAAACGAACAAACACAGTACAAATCACACATACTCTTTGATACTATCGAAATCCTACCTTTAAAACCGTCACTGCTTGACCCGGTATCTCCAAGCAGAAGACAAAGATGAAGATCGCCACATAGCGATCGAAAACGTTCTGTCTCAGTGAGTTTTAAAAAATTTACAAAATTTAAAGTTCGGATAGTCATAAACTATTGTTAAATGATTAATACAACTTTATTATCATAAGCGTTTCAATGACAATACGTCATATTCAGTGATGCTACACAATTTTAACTTAATTGAAAAAACTAAACATAACCTATAATGTTTTTGCATTATAGTATAATGCTGTTTCCATAATTGAGAGTCATAGTATATTTATTCTTTTATTTATACATTTAATAATATTAACTACAACAATTAGATTTCATTAAACCTTTAATAATTACATTTTTAAATGAAGGTAAAGTTGAAAGAGGATTGAAATATGTTCTAGAAGGTGGTGCCCGTCCAACATTTAATCTAAATTAAAAATAGTGGTGAGCTTTTTAATAAAATAAATACTATTTTGTTAATATATAAAAACCACATTCAATAACTTATAGGTGCTTTTTCATTATTTAATTACCTACCAGTATAAGGTTGTGGCACACACGGGTTGCGTTTTATATCGAATACACTATAAATCAAATCACAAATTTATAAAATCTTGTTTACGTAACAGAAATCACCCAACTATCTTGAAGATCATTCTGAAAAAAACATAGTAATATGAAAATGATTCAATAGTTGATAATTTATTACAAACACAACTTATAAGATTTTTCGTTAGAAATAACCAATATATTATTAGTTTTACATTCAAAATTTACTTCATTTTATATTTAATACATTCTTATTACACTTTTGCTATTACTTCTACCGGACGTTTTTTTAACTAAAAGTTGTTAAATTGTTAACTTACACTCTTACACACAGTCTGGCCGAGGCTGAAGAAGTTGTAAGACGAAAACGTCTCCTCCAAGTGTAAGTTAACAATTTAACAACTTTAGTTAACAAAAAGTCTGGTCGCAAGTAATAGCAAAAGTGTAATAAGAATTAACAACCAGCTCGTCATGAACAGCAACAGGATTTTGATATTTATACATTCTCGTGAATTTTCTAAACTTATACTTGCTTTCTTATTTAAATTAATAAAAACAAAAAGTATTCAAGTTATGGTTTAATCAAAACTTAAACCTAATTTGGATA
This sequence comes from Prosapia bicincta, assembly GCA_036971475.1. Classification (NCBI taxonomy): domain Eukaryota; kingdom Metazoa; phylum Arthropoda; class Insecta; order Hemiptera; family Cercopidae; genus Prosapia; species Prosapia bicincta. The sequence goes on along the minus strand of JBAIZL010000002.1, from coordinate 83,712,093 downwards.
AGCCTAATTTACTAATTAATCACATTTCCGGTCAAGTTTGTTATACAACATTTTCTTCCATTATTATTACGTTACTGCCTTTATTATTTATTTATATTTTTCAATTCTAATCGGCCAATCCCACTCACTGTTGCATTGTTTTTTTTTTATACAAACGTGAGTTAAAGGTAAATATCCAAGACCTTACAAATGAAAATATACAATACATAGCCTAGTTTTTTATAACTCAACGAATTAAATACGCGTATGTGTTTATTATGTAAATTTAGAACAAAATTTGGCCACTAGAGTGGAGGCTTGGAAACACACGGTTCTGTAACTCCTTTCATAACAGGATCATTACGATGTTTAGTGTGCATTTAGGTGACATTGGATACCACAGCCACTGATATCGCGTCGGTGGCCTTGAGAATAATGGCCGCGATAAAGCCGGCATTGGCGTAGTTTACTGCTCTAGACCATTATTCTAGCGTTATACACATTAACTATGAAAAAAATTATCACAAGAAAGTAATTTTACGAAAGCATTCGTTCGAAACTGATTATCCATTTTTTCAAAATAATATTTATAGAACATTTAGTCGTCTTTGTTTGAGTGTATGTTAAAGAAGTGCATTTAATCTGTGTATTTAAACACAGATTAACACCTTCTTTAAAATTATTATATTATTAATCTGTGTAAATTAATATTATAATTAATAATATTTACTCTGTGTTTATTAATATTATATAACCATACTAAGTAGGTTACTATGTTATTATACTAACATAGTATAATAATTATAGTATATATTAGGCCTAGTATATAGTATTAATATTATAACAATAAATAGTATCTAAAACAGTTATACCTAAAAATGTTACAAAAGGTAGAGAATATTTTACTAGCTTATAAGTCAGAGGCAAGAGCAAAAATAAAAAAGATAATACTGGATACAAAAATGGACACGCTAAAAAAATCGATATGAATAACCAGATTGAAAGGAAAGTCAAACGCATTGATAATAAAGAAGGTAAAAGAAAGGAGAAGTAAACAAAAATAAGGTACAAACCGAACAGCTGATTAGGTTCTGACATGGACGAAAATAGACTACTCAATCAATCTTTAGAATTGATACCTTTTGTTATAAGAGGAAGAAGAAGAACAGGAATCAAGTAGTCAAACGACACTCGAAGGAAATAAATCTGTTAAGAGATTCGAGGGGGGGGGGAACCGTGATTAAATAAATGTCTTGGTGCAACTGGAAATGTTATGAAAACGTTTACACATATACGGTATTTGCAAAAATTTCTAAAATATTGTGAAATTGTGTTTAAAATTTTACGTCCTTCATTTAAAATTGAGTATTTGCTTGATATGTGCATTAAACATTGGAAATATTAATGAACTTTTAGTAATGAACTTTTAGATCCTAGATTCAGATTGGTAACCCTGACAACAACTGAGGTTTGTACAATGAAGGTTTCGATGAAAACTAAAAATGGGTAAAAGAGAAATTCATACACTGCCTTGAGAAATAAATTTCTATGAGAGGGTTGCCTCAGTGCCAAAAGCGGTAGACTTTGATCATGAAGTTAATTATTTCAAATCCGGCCTTCCACTCAAATTTGTTATAACTTAATTTTTGTATAAATATTTGAAAAAAATGCATAAATACCAATTGTAATCCACTATAAACATCAACAAATATTTTTTTGAATTTGATTGGTTGAATAAAAACGTATTTTATGAACGGTTGAAAATTTGTACAAGGTACAAAGGCACATGAGGAGAGTGTGAGCTAACAAATGAAATTAATAATAATAATATTAATATTAATAATAACTGGAAAAGTTAGTTAGAAAAAAATGCTGAAAATTTCAAGCCACAATAAAAAATGACCAGTTTCGTGTATTTAAAATGAATTAAAAGTCTCGTAATTTTGGAAAAAACCTAGTTTTTATGTCTGAATTACTATTTATTACTGTGTTCAAGGAATACGTTATTATAGAGTCGCAGTATTATAATTATTGTAAAGGTTACTAAACGTTTTGAATTACAACTTGCCAGGAGACAAGTAAAAAACCGCGGAAGACGGTCTAACTAAATTTGGGTAAAAGTTAAGCCACGTCTCGGCGCCAATAGGAGAGCCACATTTCATATTCAGAACTACCCTCTAGGGTCATTTGTCACAAGAGAGTGTAAACAAAGCTCTAAGGTACAAAGAGAAACCCCGCTGACACTGGGCGCACCCCACTTATCCAGCTTAAATAACTTGATTTTGTGTCGCATTATGTCCTCGGTTAGCATTTGTTAGATGCTTCAGTTACATCATTTTAATGCGCACCGTCTTCCTCATTTCAAAGCGTTTCAGTTAGAATTTACAAATTTAAATAAAATTCTTTGAAATTTTATAGAAAACTTTTATTGCGTTTTATTTTTATTTTCTAAGTAAGCAAAATTATAATTTCTTTAAAATAGTTTTGCTAATAAAAAATGTACCTAGACTTTTAGTTATCATAATAATGCAATAAAATCTATTAAGTTTATAATCATATGTTCATGTTTTTTTAACTTAAAAAAGTAATTAGTCACTGAAGTTAAGCATGTTTTGAAACAAGTCCAATAAATTTAAATAATATTATTTATAAATTATTTGTAAGAACAATTATTTTAATATAGGCTATATATATATATATATATATATATATATATATACTGTGGAGTTTCGAAAATCCGAGTCCCGATTTGAGCTTATTTTATCTATTTGAAAGGAAATGAGTCGAACGACAAAGAAAGGTTCATAGCCATAGAAAAATTATAATACGTCTGCAAAGGAAATGAGTCATGCTTCTAAGAAATGTTTATCAATACGGTATTTTACTTCCTCCCCATTCTATTTTATCATTCGGTTCACTAGTGTTCTACAGATTGGTTTATTACCCAACTTCATCAGTTGTGATTGAATGCTCTTAACAGTTATGTTTAGATATTTGACAGAAGGTTAATGGGCAATAAATCTCCTTATTTATTTATGCTGCAAGTTTCGACAGTGGACAAATATCCCTTGAAGAGCACAAATGTCTAGTCTTGTGGGTGATATATTAGAAAATAAACTATCTTGAAGCAAACAAATCAATGAAACAATGACGACACTCAAGTTTAACTGGATTGGTCTTTATTCCCGCTAATATCCGGTTCTAGCTGTCACCACATTGATTTGGATATGCGGGGTTTTACTGTATTAGGGTGCATTAGAAGCACTATATTTTCTAATGCACATAAACTTTTACCATGTAATCCGAGTTTTCCATAATTCGAGGTGGGTCTCAGTTCCTTTCACCTCGAACTATCGATACTCTACTGAATATATATATACATCGCAATATGTTTTCTTGTGTATTAATAAAGAACATAAGTTAAAATACAAATACAAGAATTATAATTGAATTTACAATTCAAAGCTTTTCGTTGGCTAACAGTACCAACATCATCAGGAATATTAAACAATTGAATTGTAAATTCAATTATAATTCTTGTATTTGTATTATAACTTATGTTCTCTCTCTCTCTCTCTCTCTCTCTCTCTATATATATATATATATATATATATATATATATATATATATATATAGATTTTTTGGACTAGGAGACTGACAGACTTACCTTGGTAAGAGTCCACACTGTAGTCTTGAAATAGAAACACATAAAAGCACTTAAACAATGATATATTTCAACCACACAGTGGTCTTTGTCAATCGAATAGAAAACACAAAAAGAAATGTGAGAGAATGAAATAAAATAATTGTAATAAAGTAATTGTAAAATAATTGTAAAGGATTACAATTATTTTATTTCATTCTCTCACATTTCTTTTTGTGTTTTCTATTCGATTGACAAAGACCACTGTGTGGTTGAAATATATCATTGTTTAAGTGCTTTTATGTGTTTCTATTTCAAGACTACAGAGTGGACTCTTACCAAGGTAAGTCTGTCAGTCTCCTAGTCCAAAAAATCTAAATAATCTTTACCAACCAAAACTAACCTAAATATATATATATATATATATATATATATATATATATATATATATATATATATATATATATATATATATATATAAGAATATTTGTTTACTAAATGAAAAACACCTTTATTGTGTCATCTTTTTTGTATTATATTTTTCACGAAGAAGTGTAACCGATTGTGTTTTATAAAATTACAGTTAATTCCGTCTGTAAAATAAATACAATAAAATACATGAAATATAACTATTCTCTATTGGGTAACATAACGATGCTGTTTACCTGTTAAACTCCTTTGTAAAGAGAAGGGTAGATATAACTCTCGTATGGATACGGTAGGGTTGGAGGAGTTAGAAGGTTTAAAGAAGGACATATTTATACCGGGTACTGAGAAAGAGTAAATTATGGCCAAGTAAGTGTTGATAGGATCGTTTACCCGAAGAGGATCAGACGTCAATTGGAGCGAGAAAAGGTTACTGGTATCAGGAGGGATGCGAAAAGAAATACAACCAGAAGAAGAAGAAAATTTCCCTGTTTATGCGTTGAGGAACCCTTTTTAAAAATTACATATTTTATAGTATATTATTTACGTTTTTACCTTTAAGTTGTTACTTTGCATAGAATTTTACGAAGCCGAATACGAACTAAGCAAGTAATTTTTATTAAAGTTCACATTTATAAGAGTTCTTACTTTTAAATATAAGATAAAGATAAATATTATAATTAAGAAAAAAATCCTTCACATTTTGTATTTATATTTAAAAAAATACCTTTTTAAATAAAAAGTTAACGAACAAAATAAAAACTTAGTTTTTTTAATGAATTGTTGATCGTAAAAACAATATACGATCTTGCCTGTTGTATTTAAAAATGCAAGAGTAGATGATATTTTATAAAATATGTTTACGTAGAAAAAATATTATCTTTCCATCATAAACGTTTTCAGGTTAGAAAATTTACCCACACAGATTAGGGCCACAACAAATTTCACTTCCAGTTACGACATTGGTGCTCAAGAAGTGTCCTTTAATTGGTTATTGTTTATTTTAATACTGTATATTTAATAATATAATAACTCAGGTGTTCTAATAATTTCTTAGAACTGATTTACGGTAATTTTATGTCTATTATAACACAATAAACATTATACAGCTAATCTCTACATATAACTAGTGCTAGCCATTGTTATTTTTATGTATTGGTTTAACAATAGCGTAATTAACTGGGTAGTAAAAGTTATAAATAAGCCTCAAACATAAGAACAAACGCGAGTAATCTTAGGAGTGTTTTTTGTTGTTGGTAAGTTGGTATTTGCTTATTGGTGGTATTTATTGTTTTTCTACCACTGAAGAAAGTGAAGAAAGATTCACACATATTTTATATATTGTACAAACTGTAATATTTACATTGGCTATTTTAAAAGTTTCTCTCAAGTCGATAACATTTTATATGTTTTAAACGGATATACGTTTTAAAAATCACCAAACAAAACTCTTGAATTCTTTTACTATACAGTATTAGGCTTTAATTAGTCATCAACACAATATGGGCAATACACAATCCTCTAAAACTATTTTGCGTCGCTCTTTTGGTTCATGATCCTTATAGTAACCTATATAAAAACAATTTTATGAAGGCAAAATGAAAGTATTATAAGCATCATCAGTATCTAAGGCGATACAGCCCATGATGCCAAGTCAGCGCTTTCTGCAGGCTCAACCGTCATACATGTTTGTCAGGAAGAATGTTCCCGTCCCCACAGCAATCAGAAAAGTGTAAATTTCTAGACAAAGAACTTAAAAACTGGAACAAAGATAAGCTTAAAATACTTGTGTTCCAAGTGCGCGTACTAGTTATACTAGTTCCTAGTTACAAGTTCCAAGTGCGCGTACTAGTTATACTAGTTCCTAGTTACAAGTTCCAAGTGCGCGTACTAGTTATACTAGTTCCTAGTTACAAGTTCCAAGTGCGCGTACTAGTTATACTAGTTCCTAGTTCCAAGTTCCAAGTGCGCGTACTAGTTATACTAGTTCCTAGTTACAAGTTCCAAGTGCGCGTATTAGTTATACTAGTTCCTAGTTACAAGTTCCAAGTGCGCGTACTAGTTATACTAGTTCCTAGTTACAAGTTCCAAGTGCGCGTACTAGCTATACTAGTTCCTAGTTACAAGTTCCAAGTGCGCGTACTAGTTATACTAGTTCCTAGTTACAAGTTCCAAGTGCGCGTACTAGTTATACTAGTTCCTAGTTACAAGTTCCAAGTGCGCGTACTAGTTATACTAGTTCCTAGTTACAAGTTCCAAGTGCGCGTACTAGTTAAACTAGTTCCTAGTTACAAGTTCCAAGTGCGCGTACTAGTTATACTAGTTCCTAGTTACAAGTTCCAAGTGCGCGTACTAGTTATACTAGTTCTTAGTTCCAAGTTCCAAGTGCGCGTACTAGTTATACTAGTTCCTAGTTACAAGTTCCAAGTGCGCGACATAAGTATTTATAAGTAAGATTTATAATGATAAGTCAAGTAATGTTTTATATCATCATATCCATTATACTAGTGTAATGATACCATTTAGATACAGTTCCTATAAACTGTACTTATATTATTGAAATAAGAATATGACAATAATCTGGTCTATACAATGGAAGTACGATAGAGTACTGACTAAAGGTAGTAAAAGTTTTGAAATTATGCACGTGGGCCTTTTGGCAACCGACAGTCAATGGGCGCAGTGACGTCACAACTGGTAGAGTGTGCGGGGGGTCTGAGAAATGTGCTCCAAACAGTAATACCAGCTTATATTCTAGGAACCTTGTCAACCGTGATTCATGTACTTTCAGGAAGAATGTAAACACCCAGGATACATCGAGTGCCTTCAGTTCCATGATGCAAATATCAGTTACTCGGTGATATAGGCTGAATAAAAGATAAAGTTTATTAAAAAATAATCCTTTAGATTGGGGAAAATACTTGATCAAAATGAACAATTCTAGATAGCAGTGCAATTTAAAAAAATACGTGTGTTTTCCACACCTCTTGCTGGGTGTGACTGTATGTTTTGTTATGGAGGATCAGTAATCCTACCCGTCACGTTTTATTCCATCACGAGTCGCGTCAAAGAATGTGCTTCATATCTTACCATAAATTAAGTGACAACATGTGATTTTATGCAACAGCTGATTTTCTGTTAAAGGTTACACAATAGATAAGCTGTTTACCATATAGGTTATATTACTTTATATATATATATATATATATATATATATATATATATATATATAACTTTATCAAGTTAAAATAGTATTAATCAATATTTTTATAGGTTACATACTGTATATTGGAATACATTTTTCTGTTTTTCATAAAATTACAATATTTTCCTCTGTTGACGTACTCCCGAGTACGATTCAAGTTTTGAAAATGGAGTAATTCCGAAACGCGTCAACATAGAAGTATATTGTAATGTTAGGAGATTCAGAAAAATATACTAGAATATATAAAAATATTGCTAACAGAAATAAAGATGAGTATATTAGGATTTTTATTAGTTAGTAAATATAATAATTTATATTACAATAAATCCTATGATAATCAATTCAATATAATTATATTAATATATATAAATATAAAATACGTTTTCTTGTTTAATTCCTGATGATGTTGGTACTGTTTACCAACGAAAAGCTTTGAATATAAATTAATAAATATTCTTGTATTTGAATAACCTATGTTGTTTTATATATATATATATATATATATATATATATATATATATATATATATATATATTTGTATTTCAATTGAAAACATTCTTAGACGCCCGACATGTTTTAGAAACCAATATCAGCTAAATTTCCTAAGCAAAATGTTTATTCAGTAAATTTTTACATTTAAGAAAGGCTTTCTATCAACTACCATTCTTTTATTAATAACTAGATTTAATACCTAAATTCCTAACTAGACTTAATACCTAACTACATTCTAATACCTACAATTCTCCAAACAATGTACTTCCGTCTGTCGGCCAGTCCCACTGACTGCCAAATTGTAAATTTTTTATGAATTTATTTCTTATGCTAAACTTACTTTTGACTAACCACAATTCGTACTACAGCAATTTTTGATATACATCAGTATATTAAAAGTGTAATTACAACAAATACTTGTTTAATTTATCTTTGACAAAAAAAATTATAATTATGAAGGCATTGTTCTTATGTCATACCGTATTCTACTAAGGATATTAAAAAAACAATTACTTATAGATACATTTACAATTACTTACGACTCACAACAATCATCGCATATTTATAGTCTATGCTGGAGAATATGAATCAAAATTAAACTGTTATTAATTTAGATTTAGATTTAAAAACAGTTACTAAAATTCCATTGTAAAATACATTTACAAAACTTTAATTGACAATAAACCAAAAATCATAACTTCTACTGGAGATATTTAATTAAGGAAGTCATTTATACCAGCCATAATCTGTATAATGTAACCTGTCTTGGGAACCTGGATGTGTCTTATCACTCGCAGCCATCCGTAGCTGTTTCTTTGATGAGTCACCCGTTACTTTTTTACACTATTTATAATTTCCACAGAATATTTGAAGAGGGCTTAAAAATATAAGGTAAATACGACATAAATGGTCAAATGTATGACCAGATATTACAGATAAAGAGGATACGCCTATGTTGTTTCTTTTTTATCTTTACCAAAAATGTATTGATATATTTTTACGTACTTTTCAAATACTTGGTGAATGTTAGAAAATTTAATTAGAGTAAGAAAGATAATTTACTTAGTGAGGATGCTAGTACATAACTCATTAAAGAAACGTCTGAGGACAGCTGCAAGTGAAAAGGCACATCCGGGTCCACAAGACAGGTTACATCATACATACTATCTTACAAGGTTTACAGAGTAGCTACATTGAGCAGCTATGTAGTTTCCCGCTATATAGTTTTCTCCTTCCACAGTTATCCTCTCACCTAAAACAAAATATACAATATTTGCAAAGTTTTATTTCATAACCGTAGTCATCTTTGTTTTCACTTTCAAATAAATATTCGCAGTTACCCTAAGGAATGGTAGGGAAATCCAAGAAGAGGGTTGGAAATGGAGTATTTCCATACTTCTGTCTCAACTTCAGGTATTTGTACAAGTGTTTGATAATTAATTACTTTCCAAAACAGGGTTTTTTATTATTATTCATAGTTATTGTTTTGTTCCGTTAAAGTTGACTTTACAATTCACAATATGAGTTCCTGTTGCATAACAGCTCTTATCTAAACGACTTTGACATTAGCTGCTACGTACATGTAGAATGTACAGTGTTATGCATTTAGTTTTATCAACATTGGTTTTCAAACTAATATTTTAAAATGCGTTTATCACATTAAAGTTCTACAATAAATACTATAAAATTTATTGAAAAAACAATAAACCTATTTTCTAAACTGTAAAAAGGATTTCTGATAAAATTTGTCTGTAAAAAAGTCTCTGCCAAACTCTGGGCAGTAAATATTTCACGAGGGTTAAAAAGCAGCCAAAGGATAGATTGCTTACCCTCAACACCACTATTGTCAAAGCTATTTGTCAAATCTGGGAGTAAACACATAACTAAAATGAAGCCGAGAAGTGCTAAAGTTTCTAGTGATCACACTGACACACTTCCATTTGTATGTAATAATAATTATTAAAACTTTGTATTTGTTAAATTAGAACTAATTCGTTGTAGAAATTTAGTTTCTACTAGTTAAAGGAATGTAACATTATGTGTGTCTCTTCAACGTCGTTCTAACAACTGTGAAGAGTTACATTTTATTTATAAAATAAACAAAAGAAAAATCACTTTATTCCAGTTTTCAATCATCTTATTTAGATAATAATGTTTTAAATTACCGCATTAAAGATTTTAACAAACATTTTGCTTTTGGTCTTATTTGTAAATGTCACTATCAGTATTGATGAGATTTATTAATTACATTGACATTTTGTAAAAGTTTAATCGTCGATCATTAAAAGAAACATTTACAAATTTTTGTTGCTGCATTTATTAATTGTAAAACTCTACTGTAATTTGTATACTTTTTTTTAAAAAGTAGAAAATACTCAGAAATACGGAAATAATAATACATCATGACAGTGAGGCCCAAAAATTAAACATTAAAATACAAACACACACACACACACGCACACACGCACGCACACACAACCACACAGACACACACACACACACACACACACACACACACACACACACACACACACACACACACACACACACACACACACACACACACACACACACACACACACACACACACACACACAAACACACACACACACACACACACACACACACACACACACACACACACACACACACACACACAGACACACACACACACACACACACACACACACACACACACACACACGCACACACGCACGCACGCACACACACACACACACACGCACGCGCGCGCGCACACACACACACACACACACACACACACACACACACACACACACACACACACATACGCACACAGACACACACACGTATATACACACCCACCCACCCACACACACACGCAACTTTATAATATCTTGGTAGGTTTAGAAAACAAAGAACTATGTTATAGGCTACTGTTACAATAAAGCTACAAATTATCCGGTTAGATTTGAGTATAAAACAAGTTATATTAGACATTTTTATAAAAATTCAATTCCTTTTCGGATCAGCAAAGGAAAGCTTTATTTTAGTTATTTTCTTTTAAATAATTACAGTTAAAATAAATAAAGTAGGATTTCCTATTCGTTAAAACAGCTGTTCTACTACATAACCTATAAAACAAAATCAGCTGTTTTATGAAGTCATATGTTACCTCTTATTAAGCTAAAGGGTATGAAACAATGATTCTGCATACTTTGCCCCTTTGAGAAAAGTTTTTCTTTCTTATAAAACAAAAAATTAAATAATTAAATTTAATTAATGAATTTATATAAAAAAACGTTTTTAACATCAAGTGCCATTCACTACAAGTTAAAAAAAAATGTATTTGAACTTGAGTGGATTAGTAAAACGGATTTTATTAACGATTAAAAATTTGAAAAACATATACAAGGAAAATAAGAACTAATAGAAAGAATTGAAACAAAGTAAAAAGTTTGCTAACCTAAGCTGACCGGTTGACAAGCGAAGGGGATTCCATTTCGGTCCAAGTTATTAAATTGCCGTAGTAAACACGAAAATCAAATTTCACCTCACGCGTCACCTATTTAATACCCGTTATTAAACTTTGTTTATTATTTTTTAAACTAAACCAAACGCGCTAGTATATAGCTAGACCTATATTTTAACGTAGTAATATAATATACCAGAATGCTCTCTTATATAAGCTGATCGTGATTATATAAAGACTTGTGTATGTTGTAAAATAAATTAGGTTGTTTTGTTCTTCAACATTTCCCGTATTTCTAAGGGCTGATCGTGTCATGTCTATTTTTTCCAATATCATTCATGAAAGATCTTTCGTTATAAATAGAAAAAAAACCTATAAATTTATAACCTATATAAGAAGTGAAATTGATATTGAAGTTTTTTTCACAATAGCTGTGCGTAGGACTGCGTCATCAAAATGTACTTTAGGTAACTTGTAGTATTAGTTATTTTTTGATATTGGGATTTTCGCCAATATTTTTATTGTAATATATGGGGATTCCGATCCTCAATTCCAGGAATCGTAGATGCTAATGGTATCGAGGAATCGTCGATACTCGATTCCCCATTGATTAAGGTGCCGATTCTTGTATTTTTAATCGTTAAAATACGTATGTGGTGTAATTTATAGGCTATATAATTAATTATCAATTATGTCTTGTTAAAGTTGCTTTGAATGAATTGAGCGATTAAAGCAAATGTATATTTGAGGTCATGAAAATATTATTATTTATGACGCAACAACAAAGACGATCGGAAACATTTTTGTCCTTTTGTTTGTCACCTCTCTTCTCACTCTCGCTCGAGAGATCTTCACACTCCTTCCCGGAAGGAGGCCAGAGGGCCACCAGTACTCCTGCCGCCGCTTCTTATAAAAAAATGACCCGCTTTTTATACTTACCGAAATAAAACACACAGAAATAATAGTTAGCTACAATTTCTCCAGTTAAACAAACTGAAATGTTCATTACTGAAGTTATACTGTAATTCTAACTGAAGTTATACTGTAATTCTAACTGATGTTATACTGTAATTCTAACTGACGTTATACTGTAATTCTAACTGAAGTTATACTGTAATTCTAACTGAAGTTATATTGTAATTCTAACTGAAGTAATACTGTAATTCTAACAGAAGTTATATTGTAATTCTAACTGAAGTTATACTGTAATTCTAACTGAAGTTATACTGTAATTCTAACTGAAGTTATACTGTAATTCTAACTGAAGTTATACCGTAATTCTAACTGAAGTTATACCGCAATTCTAACTGAAGTTATACTGTAATTCTAACTGAAGTTATACTGTAATTCTAACTGAAGTTATACTGTAATTCTAACTGAAGTTATACTGTAATTCTAACTGAAGTTATACTGTAATTCTAACTGAAGTTCATATCTGTAATTTTAAATAAACCATTACTTTCATCCAATATGTTTGTCACCCGTTCAGAAATTGCCCATTTATAAATCGAAGTTGAACGTTTTTGTAGCTTATTACATTAAAACGGAAGTTTTAAAGGCTTCACCATATGACCAATATGTCAACTAAATTCATTATTAGAGAATATCATAAAGGCCTATATAACTCAAAAGAATCGAGAATCGACTAAAGAATCGAGAATCGAAATTGGTATAGAAAATTTTAGGTATCGGCCCATCCCTAGTAATATATTGTACCACTGTGCCCTTGATATTGTATATTTTAAAAGTTTTTGTAAAGATTGAAGTTAGTAAACTTATTTCATGCAATGACGTCTTATCTTTGCTTGCAATGCTCTGACGGTCTAGGATAAGGTTTCCTTCGCGTAGGAAGGAACTACAAGAATCGAGTAGTTGCTGATTAAATTGCTAGTCAGCTGCAATTCAAATACTCCGGTTATATTATATCTATAGGTATACAACTGGTTTTATTTATTATTATTTTTTAAATAAATAGACCTATTTTATGTCATTTTCCTATTTACACATTTTTGTTTGCATTGTTCAACCCATATAAAGTAAAATGTCTAAAATATGTTGAGGCTGATATCTCGATGGAAGAATTTATTAAGTCAAACAAACACTAAAGCAACTTACATAATCTTTGTCATTTTAACAACGCGTAACTCTGTTACGGTAATCGCACATTGAATTTCCTGAGTAAACCTGTCGAAGCGAAATAATTTCGTCGTTAACAAAAAACGTTTAAAGTTTAAACCTGTTAACGTGTTTACCTGAAGGCAGGGCGACGTCGATAGTGCACGCATCGATGTATCTTGCCATAAACGCTACGGATCTATTTTTCATTATGTATGATTTATAAATTAAATTTCCCTTACTCTCATTATCGAATTATAATATTATGTAGATATATTTTTCAATTATTACGAGAAATATATTCTTGAATTTTGTAGTCCATTACTTTCGGTGAAACTTAATTAATCACTTTTACATTAGTTTATGGCCATTCAAACTTTAAATTTTGTAAATTTTTTAAAACCCTCTGGGACAGAACGTTTTTGATAATTCCGTAGCGATCAACATCAGTGTCTTCTGTTTGGAGTTGTTAGGTTAAGCGGTGCCTTTAAAACCGTCACCGCTTAACCTAACAACTCAAAAACAGAAGACACTGATGAAGGAGCAATCGAAAACGTTCTGTCTCAGTAAGTTTTTACAAATTTAAAAAATTTAAAGTTCAGATTGTCATAAATTAATGTAAAAGTGATTAAGATATATATATATATATATATAAATATATATATATATATATATATATATATATATATATATGTGTGTGTGTGTGTGTGTGTGTGTGTGTGTGTGTGTGTATATATATATATATATATATATATATTTATATATATATATGTATATATATATATATATATATATATATACACATATATATATATGTATATATATATATATATATATATATATATACATATATATATATATATATATATATATATATATATATATATATATATATATATATATATATATGTATATATAAAGAACAAAAGTCTAAATACAAATACAAGAATTATAATTGAATTTACAATTCAAAGTTTTTCGTTGGCTAACAGTACCAACATCATCAGGAATATTAAACAATTAAAATTAACATATGTCAAACGAAATGACATATGTTAATTTTAATTGTTTAATATTCCTGATGATGTTGGTACTGTTAGCCAACGAAAAGCTTTGAATTGTAAATTCAATTATAATTCTTGTATTTGTATTTAGACTTTTGTTCTTTATTAATACACAAGAAAACATACTGCAATATATATATATATATATATATATATATATATATATATATATATATATAAAAGTCAAAATACAAATACAAGAATTATAATTGAATTTACAATTATAATTCTTGTATTTGTATTTTGACTTAATACACAAGAATACATATTGCGAGATATATACATATAAACATAAAAGAATATTTTGAAAAGTATGGGACAAAAATTGGTTAGTAAAAACACTGTTGTAAATTAAAATGTGATAAAATTACCAAAGAAAAAAAACTGGAAAAATTTTTCGAGAGAAATGCGTTTTTTCATTATTTATCGTATTAAAAAAAACTAAAGCAATAGCACCTTCTGTAAATAACGGTTTTCCATACCTAAAGATAGTCCTGATTAGTTTTGTCCTTTTACGTAAGAAGACCTTTAACTATTCCTTGGATACAGGGCAGCGTTATATAAGGGTAGTATTTCCCAGAATAGGGGCATTAGTTTGTGTGCATTATAGGTCCTTCCCAATCTGCACACTATTTCAAAACAGGCTAGGGATCAGGGAAATGTAGGTTATGACATCCCGTGGGTAGAGTCGCTTATCTGTTGCTCTCTTCGCCACCGGAAACGTACAGTGGTGTCTCGTACTGCCAAACGAACTTGGACGCTATTGATATTTATGCTCTGTGTAATCAAGAAAATAATTAGCCAAGTATTGAGATATTGAAAGAAAAACAATGTCAATTTTGAATAAGAGTATAATTAAATACGATTATTATTTCCATTATATTTGGAAATTTAAGCGTGAAATATTTTAAGATATAGGCCGTAAAATAATCGATTGTGATTAGGTTGGTATGTTTTTTTAAGAATAGTTTTATGTGTTAAGAATATCGTAACTCTTTTTAGTTTATTAGAACAATCATTTTTGGTAGATAATAATTCAACTTTTAATTTTAGCATAGGATAGACATACATATTTTCATTTATTTTTGTTTTAGAATAATTTATTTAATTTTATATACCTTTTACGAATAAATATATATTTTTGTGTGGTTATGGCTATTTGTACTACCAAATATCTTAAAAATTAAATTGTTATTAACTGAGTTACACAGTAAGTGTCTTATTAATTACTTTTGTAATAAGTAATAATAATAATAGTAGTAATAATATGACATTACTGAGATGTTTTGCAAGTTATAGTTAATTTATGAGTTAGTAATGTATTGGAATTTATCACTCAATGCTATTAATTTTATTGCTATTTTTATAGGGACCTACTATTATAATAGTCTTACACTGTAAGCGCATTGGTGTTATTATTAATATTTATGTTTATTTAGAGTTCAGATCCTCATATATTATTGTAATACTGTCGTGGAAGAAGAGTTAATACTTAGCTAACTGTGTAGATAATAAATAAATTGTAATAAATAATTAGAAAGTAATACGATAATAAATTTTAAAAAATTGATCTTAAGTAGTGAAAATATTTCTGAACAATTAAAGTTGCTAAAATTTTTTATATATTGCAAATATTTTCAATTACAGTTCCATTGTTCAGTGTAAAACATTCCTAATGAAATCCCATTCATTCCTAGATCTTTATAAATTCCAACTGGAAATTTGACAATTGCGATAGTTTAAAAAACTTCATGTCAGCCGTATAAGCCGAGCGCCGCCTAGAAACCCGTTTACGCAATAGGTGTAAATCATGTGCCACTCCAATATCAGTCTGTAAGTGTTCCTAGTTGTGTATAATTAATGCCAAGGTCAGTCGTATCGGAAAGTCACCTTGTCCAATACAATCGCCAGTGACTTCATTTCATAAACAATTACAGCCTGGCCACCTACTAAAGTTTTAGGTTGATTGTAACTGGACGTTAAAACTGCTTTACTAGTGCAAGCTTTGACGCTACATTGTACTGATCGGCGTCAAATGATGCTAAATTATAATGTTTTTATTTAATTTCTAGAACTATTGTAGTAACTAATTTTAAACTAATTAACTAAGTGTAATTGCTTACTTGCTGACGCGTTTCTAGCCTTTTCCAATCCAATACATCACACAAGACGCCGACACCTCACCTACTGTCGTAAATCCAACCCTGTCATACTGTTTGTAAACAGCCAAAAGCCGCCAGTAGAGGGTTAGCTTCGTAAAAGGAACGATCGTTTTGAAACGCGTCAGCAAGTAAGCAATTACGTATTCACTTAAGTAGTTTACAATTAGTTTAATCAGTGAATTCAAGATGATTACATCAAGAAAGCTCTATTGTAGTAAACTATAGGTTTATTGTTGACGGTTACGTGTCTCTTATAAGAGAAGTCTCCATAATGTCTAGAAATTTTCCCAGATTTCCTTATCATATTTGTATGACACATATTAGATATATCCAGCATACTATACGCTACGAAGTATGTACGATGCATTATTTACTGTCACATTATATTACTATCCAAATTATTCAATCATTTTTCATTGTTCTGGAATATATTTCATAATGAAGGAGAATTTGTTAGATGCTGCATCAGTAAGAGCTATGGGTGTTGCAAGGTACTGCGAAAATTGTACACAGACATTGAATATCCTGTCACGGGGAACGTTTTAAGAGTTTAGCGTTCAGGTTTGACTTATGATAATCATTGGAAACATTTCGCATGCTAGTATTCTGGATCCTACCTTGTAGTGGATGAAGATACAAGTGTATGTCGATGGTAAGGCGACATTTTAGTAATTCTCTTAGGGTAACTAATTGTTAATAAGAACAAGTGTTTCTCAGTATTTTCTCCATAAAGACGTCTAGAGATTTGAAGGTTGCTTTAAATCCCTCGTAAGTTTACCCAAGACCTTTCCAATATGGGTTTGACCATGGCCTATCTTCATCTCCCGTAAGGGAGTCGAAATTTAGTATAGTATCTCTCACACGTTTACCCATATCAGGTTCTACATCCAATATGCGTTTGACCAGTGTTCAATATTTTCACAGTGAAGAAGTCAAGATTGCTGTAATATTTCTCCCAAGTTTACCTTTTTTAAATAACTGGAGCTGTGAACTCCATTCCTAGTGCTGCAATGGAGGCTCAAACTGGGATTGAACCACTGCAAGTACGCAGAAAGGCGTCAGCCCTATGTTTTTGGGAGCGATTTGAAAGAACAAATAAATCTTGTTACGAATGACGTAAACCCACAGATGACTAAAAACCTACCGCACACTCCTAATCTGCTACCAGAACCTTTATAAAAAGTATGGAATCACTCCCGGAAAACCGGATCTGCTTACTGTAAATAAGAACTGCTTCCAAGAGTTCCCTGAGACAGAGCTCCTCCTGACAGACGCCCGCTTCCCAAAGCATGCATCCTCGGATCTGGAGCTTAACAGCGCAACCCTCTGAACTATCCATGAATAATACCATGCACCAGAGTGGCTTCAAATTTATAGGGATGAATCGTCCAGGCCTGAACATATTTTGAAGTATTTTCTGCTGTCAGTTCCCACCTTAGCAACTACAACGGTGAGGTAGCTGCCATATATGCTGCAACAATTGAACTTGAGGACCTGACTGCTCCGGCTAAAGCAGTTTTCCTTGCTGACTCTAAAGACCGCTATATTAAGCCTCTCTGGGAACTAACAGAATGACTGTAGTAGAACCATAGACTGTAGAAGAAAACTAAATGCTCTCATAAATGTCGAGTGGGTACTTAATTTCCAGTGGATCCCGTGTAAACATCAATGACAATGAAAAGGCTGACACGGCAGGAAACAACACTCCCCTAGCCTGAATTCACTAAGTTCTCCAAGTCCTTAATAAAAATGATCACAAAAAATATACTCAAGTTCGTTTGAGGGAACTCTGAGCAGGAAAACAGGTAAGGAAAGTCATGTCTTTGTGGACCCAATTGACCATGACTTACCCCGAGCTGTTAGTGTCGCAGCATTCAGTTTGAAGATCTCCGCATTCATGTGCTGCCGACCACGGAGTGTCTGCTGTGTGGCAGTGAAGCCGTGAATGCTGAATACTTTCAAGAATGCACATCTTTGGACCATGACTTACCCCGAGCTGTTAGCGTCGCAGCATTCAGTTTGAAGATCTCCTCAGCATTCATGTGCTGCCGACCCCGGAGTGTCTGCAGTATGGCAGTTAAGCCGTGAATGCTGAACACCTTCAAGAATGCACATCCTTGGACCTGGTCCAGGATTACGAGAGTCCCATCTCTAATTGTCAGCGCGTCGCAAAATGGCTCAACTGCCAAGAGTGGGCGGTGGCTAGTAATTAAAAAGTACCTTTACAAATCTAAAATGGATTTTACCTGGGTCTGTCATCGTCCCGTGTAAGGGGTTGAAGTTTAGTCTAGCGTAATTCGGGTGCAAAGTTAAATATGCAAACTTGTATAACTTATGCAGCCGGCCACAGTTGACGCTCTTGTCGCAGCGTTGTGTCTACCCCTACCACTGTCCTTCCGCAAACAAATAGAAACATTGCCAACAATTCTTCTACCTACAGTTAGTAAAGTGTTAAGTTTAGCGACTGTCACAAAATATATCTGTGTTTATCGTTTAACATTCCACGTTTGACAACGAACAGTTTATTAACGAGATAGACTCCCGTTCGTAAATTAAGCGTGATTTAAAATTATTAATTGGGAATTAAAGTTGTGCAATAATTAGCAGCATGTTATGCGGAACAGTTTGTGCAAACCATATTTATCGTAATTACCAACGTCAACAGCTCTAAACAAATAGTTGGACATTTTCAAAGCAAGCAAAAATTTGTTTAAAATTAAAAACTGTGAACAACTTCCTTGAGCTTTTATTGTTATTAATATGTTTTTACTGACCTAGTTTGGGAGGTTTGCCACGGGTTTGGGAGGTTTGGGAGGTTTGGGAGGTCTGGGAGGTTTGGGAGGTCTGGGAGGTTTGGGAGGTCTGGGAGGTTTGGGAGGTTTGCAACGGGTTTGGGAGGTCTGGGAGGTTTGGGAGGTTTGGGAGGTCTGGAAGGTTTGGGAGGTCTGGGAGGTTTGGGAAGTTTGCCACGGGTTTTTGGAGGTCTGGGAGGTTTGCCACGGGTTTGGGAGGTTTGGGAGGTCTGGAAGGTTTGGGAGGTTTGGGAGGTCTGGAAGGTTTGGGAGGTCTGGGAGGTTTGGGAGGTTTGCCACGGGTTTGGGAGGTCTGGGAGGTTTGGGAGGTTTGGGAGGTCTGGAAGGTTTGGGAGGTCTGGGAGGTTTGGGAGGTTTGCCACGGGTTTGGGAGGTCTGGGAGGTTTGGGAGGTTTGCCACGGGTTTGGGAGGTCTGGGAGGTTTGCCACGGGTTTGGGAGGTCTGGGAGGTTTGCCACGGGTTTGAAGTCAATAGCGATCCCTCTTTTCAGTATTTTGTAGCTTCATTACTTTTTCCTTCAGAGAAATGTGGAACTTAATACTTTTTAAAATATTTATTAAAAAACTAAATTATAAAAATTGGGGGATAGAGTCTAGATAGGAGTATCTTCATGTTCAAAGTCTAGCGCTTTTGACACTCAACCAACTTTCTTACAGCCAGAAGTTTATTTCTCAAAGAGGTATATGAATTTTTCCTTTGCCCTCATCTGGTTGTCGTCGAAACCTCCATTTGACAACCATACACTGTTGCCTTTTAAGAAAAGAAAAAATAAACAAACAAACTGGATTAATGGTATCGAACTTTGCTTTATAAAAGGACAATGCTAAAGGA
The DNA here is from genome assembly GCA_036971475.1 of Prosapia bicincta. NCBI lineage: Eukaryota > Metazoa > Arthropoda > Insecta > Hemiptera > Cercopidae > Prosapia > Prosapia bicincta. The sequence continues at coordinate 83,691,911 of JBAIZL010000002.1, read as the reverse complement.
AAGCGAAAATAAACTACAACACAATACAAGCGACGGAAAAAGCTTATAAGTAGTAACAAACAAAAATAGTCGAACACCATAAATAGAAAGAAAAATGGAAAATTGCAAGGAAATTCTCTTTCTATTTTGCCACTTAATATTGATATTCTGACATATGTATATACGTATTTATATTAGTAGTAATTATAAAATAAAAAAAACTAAAATAAAATTGTTCGTTGTTGACCTAAGTAGGAATTGATTTAAAAAAAATTATATTACTTGTTTTAGTAAAAGAGTTGAAAAAAAGTGGAAGCCATTACGGGATGCTTTTACAAGAAATACGAAAATTTTGGAAATGCCTAGAGGCAGTAGCCAATCATGAAAAGGTTGATGTTTTCTTCGATCAGCTGTTGTTTCTTATCAGTGATTGGTCGTAGTTTGTGGCCCATGCAGCGTATCTGTCGCTGCGAAAAAAACGCTGTATTTAGTTGCAAAAGAGAGAAATCATTTTTTTATAACCAAGCAATTACAGTCAGTATATTGGACAAATCGTTTGGTATCAAAACATTACAAATCACTATATTTGCATTCTTGATAACAAATGTTAAACCAAAACTCCTCCAGAATTATCATCAGCAGGCATGTACTGGCCACACAGTTTGGCAATGACTGAGGTCTTTGGGTCGTTATCTTTATGCAAGATAGCTTAGTATTAGACCTAAAAAAGAAAAGAATTTAGTGAGGAAAACATTGTCGTATGTAGAAGCCTAATCAGCAAATTGGTTTAAAATAATGTACAGTTTAAATGAATGACATTTACAATAATAACCCACAGAACTTCTTTTACAATTTCGTAAATAAATAATGATTTTTTCCTTTGAAATATTTTTACTTTTTAAACGAGACGCAACAAATTTCAAAATAAGACACATCCAAATAATACTTTAAAAAACAAGAAACAATAACAAGCCAAACTAAAAATATGACTCATCTAAAGTAAAAACTGTCACACAAAGACAATAAAACGTTTGTCTATATCATGTAAAACTTAATATTTATAACCCGCAGAGGGCTTATTCAGTTTGCTACGTTTCCTGAAAAATTATGTAGTGGTGTTTTGTTTTGAGTAAAAACACGAAAAATACAAAACAAAGTTGTCTTTTTTATTAGTTTATAAAATTTATGTTTTCAAAATTATTTATGATTATAATTTACATTTATTATTTATACAATAAGAATTATTGAATATATTATTTTTAATAATCAATAATAATAATAATATGAATTTAATAAGAGGGTATTATAAATAGTTTGTAATTATTTTTATGAAACATTGTTTCAACAGAAGACAACATCTACCCCTCAAAAGTTTGATTGTTGAACACTGTATTTACATTAAATTGCAGTTAATTGGTTTTCATTTTAAACGAATTTAATTATTGTTTGTGTAAAACTAATAATGGTATTAATTTGTAGATCGTAATTATCAAATCGTCTCATACATTATAAAATTTAGTTTATAAAATTATGCCTCAGTTTGTTTGCGATTATGTGTTTTATTAGATCAACTGATAAATTTCCCTCAAAACATTTTAAAAAACATAGTGCTGCTCGCTGATAACATTTAGTAAAACATTATCACTGGAATAAACAACCAGTGATAAAATGCCCTCAATACAACTTGTTTAAATGCCTACAATACACTAAATACTATCCGCCAAACAGACAATTACGTATGGTCACGATTGCAAGGAGTAAATGTGTCTTTAAATTTCCTCAGATTTTCTTTATTTACTGGAGAATTAAAAGTTAACATGGACAATTACTATATTATCGGCAACAAATTATCAATAAAAAATTTTATAAAAGTTAATTTAAAATTATTACATTTGTTTAAAACTTAAGTTTGCGTATTTTACATTTGTGTTAAGTTTATACTAACTTATTTTTTTACACTGGGTATAGACTGAAGTAATAAACTATTTTCTGAAACGTTTATCAGTAAGGTCTTTCAAAATAATAAATATTATTGCTACTAAAAGTTATAATTTGAGAAAAAACTGATTAAAGAAAATATTTTATTATATTTAAATAATTGTTTACTCTTTGCCAAAAGGTCTATCCTTAGTTAGATTTGTGACAACTTTAATCTACTTAAGAGAATTTCTATTAAAATTTGTAATCCATAGCTTCAATTACGTATTAAAATAGTTAGGCCTAATTGAATTTATCACATTAATAGCATTGTGATTTCAATTCTTAGAAAGTTTATTGTCAATGGCATGCCTCCCAGTACCTCAAAACACTTCCGCATAATGGATTGAGGGAACCCTTATTCTCAGCTAGAATATCACAGAATAGTTCCAGTGTTTTCACTCTGTATTTTGTCTTACCCTCTCATAAATAATTACGCCACCACTTTGAAGAATTATAGAGGCCCTTGAACCATCGTTTGCGAGTAAAAGGCGACATTATGAGGAGAATCTACTCGCCTTACAACTTTCAAAACATGCTCGAAATAAGTACTTTGCTCCACATAGATTTCTGATTTATAATTCAGCGATATATGAGAGGCAGTTGAAATGACATTCTTAGTAGAAAGATTAAAAAATCCGTTATTTTATGAGCATTCAAGGAGTCTCATTGGTTGCTATAGCCGTAAATCTTAACATTAGTAATTTATCGTCCTTCGTCAATGAAAAAAGTTATAAATATCTAATTTTTTTGTTTGTAGTCACGCAAGTCTGCCGATAAAACAGTAGAAAATAGTTACTAGTTTCCATAGTTGCCGCACGGGAGCAGCACGCCGCAGTGCTTCGTTTATATATAGCTGCTGTTTGCCACAAACCTGAATATTCCGGACATTTAAAAAAATCATGTTCATGTCGAGAAGGTACCAGGAAACAAAAGAAAGTGAAGTTTTTTTAAAATAATTTTGTTTAAACCCAGGTCTGAGCCCCCAAAATCCGCCCAGCCTTCGTGGCAGCCAACCTCTAGCGAGCTACCTCCGTTTCACATGCGCATGCGTTTAGAATCCATACCGCGAGAGAAAAAAACAGGATTGTACCAAGCTCATAAGCTCTTTCTAAGGAGATTCAGGAGATAGTGAAATAAAATAGTACGACAAGTGTTTGGCTAAGAGCGGGATGTTAAATGCGGGTGACATCTCGTCGATCTGGTGTTTCCTAAAAGAACCATCAATCCCAACCTGGAGGTAATCTTTTTCTAAGGAGCACGGCAGTAAATCTTGTGTAAAAGAAAAGAACAAACTGGGAAATTTTCAGGAACTAATAAGCACCAGGGAGGTTGCTTTTAATCATCTGTATATTCTGATATATGGCCAATTAAATGTTTCTAATCTCTTAAAATAAATCATAAACTTCTGTTTATCTTTGCTATATTCTAAAAATGTCCACCAAAAACACAAAACCTTAAAACAAGTGAAGATTTCATAAGTAGATGTAGTTTGTGATTTAGTAAAATTTTCAATCACACAACCTAATTAAATTTTCTTTCTATCATGACTAGAGTATTCAAAAAGTATGAAATTTTTCTCAATTAAACTGATCGCACTAATTAGAGAACTGTTCATGAAGCTATTAAAGGTTTGCAGAGAGTGATTTATATGTTCCGACACTTGTCTTACATTACTTTATTGGGAAACGGCCAACACCTCCTAGCGGCAATTGTTTGAACTCATCGTACAATGAATTAAACTCCCTCCCCTATAGAAACCAATTTGAAATGGTCTACCTTCATTACAACTGCCAAGATCGTTTTAGTTCTTGGCAGTGGGACTTTTTCAATTTTGCCTTTGAGTAATTTTTCACAATCTTCTACACTGTCCACACTATATGCAGCGCTCCATAATAAGTAACTATTCATTTTATGTTAGGAAAGTCTTCCGGAAAGAATGGACAGCTCTTCCAAAACTATAGAGACTATCCGCTGCCTCATTTAGTATGGCGTGAACGTCGGTTTATTCAGAAGGCACTAATAGAGGGAATTATCATTAAACTCTATTAAAAAAACAAAGAACTTGTTATTAATTTATGAATAAAAGTATTTTACATTACAAAAATAACACATTGCATACAATATGTTTAGATTGGTATTCCACACGGAGGACTTTTATGCTCTCAAAGATGAATTTCTTAAAGAACAAAATAGAACTACCACAAACCTGATAACCTCTAAATAGTCAAATAAGATTTGGATATGAGACTTTCCTCAGTGTAGTTTACAAGAAAAGAAATTATAAATACAATAAGGAAAATCAGTAAGGGATAAGACGCTATTAGCGGTTGCTGGACATTCATGTGTTAAAGGCATTGGCTTAGATCAGTGGTGTATCTAGGCCTTGCGTAGGCTAAGGCGATAAGATATGACTAGCCCCCTTAGCGAAGTGATGTTCGGGAAGGTTTTTTAAAATTATGTGTTCGAAACACTCATTTTACGCTGATCCAAACGTACATAGTTGCCTTGATAGTCAAATAAGATTAGGATATGGGACTTTCCTTAGTGTAGTTTACAAGAAAAGAAATTATAAATACAATAAGGAAAATCAGTAAGGGATAAGACGCTATTAGCGGTTGCTGGACATTCATGTGTTAAAGGCATTGGCTTAGATCAGTGGTGTATCTAGGCCTTGCGTAGGCTAAGGCGATAAGATATGACTAGCCCCCTTAGCGAAGTGATGTTCGGGAAGGTTTTTTGAAATTATGTGTTCGAAACACTCATTTTACGCTGATCCAAACGTACATAGTTGCCTTGATAGTCAAATAAGATTAGGATATGGGACTTTCCTTAGTGTAGTTTACAAGAAAAGAAATTATAAATACAATAAGGAAAATCAGTAAGGGATAAGACGCTATTAGCGGTTGCTGGACATTCATGTGTTAAAGGCATTGGCTTAGATCAGTGGTGTATCTAGGCCTTGCGTAGGCTAAGGCGATAAGATATGACTAGCCCCCTTAGCGAAGTGATGTTCGGGAAGGTTTTTTAAAATTATGTGTTCGAAACACTCATTTTACGCTGATCCAAACGTACATAGTTGCCTTGATAGTCAAATAAGATTAGGATATGGGACTTTCCTTAGTGTAGTTTACAAGAAAAGAAATTATAAATACAATAAGGAAAATCAGTAAGGGATAAGATGCAACACTATTAGCGGTTGCTGGACACTCATGTGCTAAAGGCATGGCTTAGTTCAGTGGTGTATCTAGGCCTTGCGTAGGCTAAGGCGATAAGATATGACTAGCCCCCTTAGCGAAGTGATGTTCGGGAAGGTTTTTTGAAATTATGTGTTCGAAACACTCATTCTACGCTGATCCAAACGTACATAGTTGCCTTGATTTTGTATGAAAGTTACTTGTCCAGTCAGGCCGAATTAATAAGAACTCAATCTCTTTAAAAAAAATTACTATCTAAAAACAACTTTACAGTTTACATAAATAAAAATTAATAACTAAGGTAAAAGTCAAAATAGTGAACTCAAAATCTCACCAAAAATTATTTTTTAATAAACACACACACAACAAACTAGTTTGTTGTAGTAAAATTTCAACATTTTTAACAAGGTACCTAATGTGTGTAAGTGTTGATGTTTGCTCATTTACCTTGACTCTGTTGTTAATTTTGTATAAATTGGTTTTTAGTGAATTGTGTATAACGTGTATTTTTATATAATATATGATGGTTATTTTTTAACTGTGTAAGCTTTGTTTAGGATTTGTTTATTGATGATGTGCGAAATAGGGGGGGGGGGGAGAAAAAGAACAAAATATTATTAATAATAGCAATTATGTATACAAAAAAATAAAAAATATATCTCTCTCCTGAGTAAGAAGGGTTGTGCTATGTAATAGATTAATTTTATTGCTTGACTTTGTACTTTTATCTTGTTTGTTTTAGTTGATTTGTACGATAGCTTGACAATATGTTAGTAGTAGCCAAGCAGTGAGGAAGGTGACATCGTCGTCGAAACTAGTTTGTTGTGTGTGTGTTTATTAAAAACTAATTTATTTGTGAGATTTTGTGTTCACTATTTTGACTTTTACCATTGTGAATAGTTCTCACTAGCTAAGCTCTAATTAACTAAATAATTAATAAGGTTAAATTATAGAGTAGAGACTATTGTAAAACTTATGTGGAATATAAAAGGAATTTAAAGTATTTCATTCATCCGGAATTCATCCGTATTACATTCATAGACCATTCATCCCGGAAAAATTCGGGTAGTCCCGATTTTTGAATTGAGTCCGGTAAAATATTATATCTGTCCCGAATATCAAGCTCATATTTCTAAGAATATATTTGCCAAATTTGTTTAACGCACAAGCCGGCAATCACTAATATAGTAAATTTGCTCTTTGCTAAATTTAAAGTCTGAATAAATAAGCCTAAGCAGATATTGTTATCTCTTAGGGATTTTGTTGAGAAACAGGAATTGACTATTACAAGTATATTCTTATTACACTTTTGCTATTACTTGCGACCAGATTTTTTGTTAACTAAAGGTTGTTAAATTGTTAACTTACACTTAGAGGAAACGTTTTCGTCTTACGACTTCTTCAGCCTCGTATTTTTTTCGCTAGGATTGCTGCAGTTGCGCTTCCTCGGTACCATTATTTTGAAAGTTAGAAGTGATGTGATCGAAGAGTATGTGTGATCTGTAGCGTGTTTGTTCATTTAAGATGTCATTTTTATGTGTGTTGCTATGCATATATATGTCATACTGTTCTAGTGTGTTTAGTTTGTGGCCTTTGTTGCATGTGTGGAGGATGCTCATGTTATTTTCCATACTTTTGCATGAGTGTTTAGTGTCCATGAGGTGATTTGCGAAGGTGGATTCAATAGTAGTGTGCAAGTACAAGTATATTATTTGTATTGTAGTATATGAGTGTGACAAAACTCTAAGTGTTTCTTACATTCTACTACTGTATATCCAAAAGTAGGTTGTCTCGAAGTGTCACCATACACTATATAAATATAGTACTGTACTTTGTAATACAAACTATAAACGTAAGGGGGAAACATATGAACATACAAGAAGACAACCGTGTTGAGTTATTTTAAGTTTCATTGTCGTTGAAAAATGCAATTTTTTCAGTAAATGCAAACCATTGATCTTGGACCCCCCACTTGTTTAATTCTAAGTTTATAGAGGAATGAGCACTGGTCATTAGCCTGCTGGTATCAAATTCCAGTATTGACAAGTTTGTCTAAGCCTATAGTAATACTAATATTACTCTGCGAAATTTAGCCCCTGTATCCTACTTCAATGCTCTAGACCAGGACCCCAAAACCCTCTTCCTTTCCTATATGCTCTTGAAGTAAAACCTGTCTATAAGAGCGTAAGACGAGCGATGTTCTGTACGTATACAATCTCGAACAATCGGAGAGCTTACTAAAGTCAAGTGATCAGTTGGTCACTATATATCAGCTGTGTACGGAGTTCGGCTAGCCGACCAATCAGAACACAATGCAGGTGCTACTTCCAGATATCGTCTTCAGCAGCAGGGCTTAGCACAGGGAGCGGTCCTAAGTTGTAGTCTTTTTAACCTGATGATCAACGATATCCTTGAGGCTGTAAAGAGTGTCCCGGGGTGGAAGCCCTGCTGTATGCCGATGATTTAATTATGTGGGCTACCAGTAGCAACATCAAGTCTCCGGAAAATACTCTTAACGCCGCCCTATCAAAACTTGAACAATGGGCAAATGAAAATGCAATGGCAGTAAATCATTCGAAGACTACACTCCAGCTCTTCTCTCTGTTCACCAAGCGCCAACATTTAATCTTATAATAAAAAGATAACGTTCTTGAAGAACACAACATCTCTAAATACTTGGGAGTCTCAATAGACAGAAAACTAACTTGGAAACCGCATATAGAAGACTGTGCTATCAAGAGATAAAAAATATTAAAACGACTTACGGCCACTGCTTGGGGTGCAAACCAAGATGTCCTTATTGTAGCTTATAAAAGTTATGTCAATCCTCGAATACGGAGCTGAGGCAACTATTACAGCATCAAGTGCAAATTCGCGCAAATTAGAGATCACCCAGAACATCGGCCTTCGAGTTATAACAGGGGCGCCAAAATCTACCCCTGTTGCTGCAATGGAGGCCCAAACCCAAATCGAACCTATTCTAGCTAGCAGAAGCAAACTAACACTCAATGTTTGGGAGCGGAACAAGAGGATATGCAGCCGTCTTTGGACAAACGTACAGGCACGCAACTGAAAGGCTAAAAACCCAAAAAACCGCACTAACAGTGTACAACGATCTCCTAAATAAGTACAACATTCAGCCAGGAGTACTAGCTCAACCGGTTCAACACTTAACCTTTAATAACCTACCATCAACTAATCTAAAAATACAGAACCACAATGTTTCAAAAAATCAATCAAATATTCACAGAACGAAGGGCATCAGCCCTGGCAACTATTAATTCCAACTTCCCACCAGATGATTGGCTACACATCTACACGGATGGATCGTCAGCAAGCGGTGTTACAGGAACTGGGTTCCACAGCCGAATATTCGAGGAAGCTGTGGCCGTTGGCAGTAACCAAAGCAATTTTGATGGAAAAATTGAAGCTATCTTGGCAGCATCTATTGAACTCTCGAAAATCAAAAGGGACGTATAAGGCTGTATTTCTTGTGGACTCCATGGCCGCAAAACAGGGTGTCACTAGCAACAGACAAGTGGAATGCCACCGAACACACTCCTGCAGAAAACAACTAGACTCCCTTCAGGAAAAGGGTTGGCAAATTCACATTCAAAGGTGCCAAGCCATGTCAATATAGAAGGAAACGAGAAGGGCGACACTCTCGCCAGACAGGGATCCGCTTTACCACAGTCACTTACCTCAACCACTTTTCAATAAGAGAAAATACAGATAAACTCAACTTTAAGTCGCAGCGCGAGGGAAAACCTAATCAGGGCCTCTCACAACAGAAGCTGGGCTATACTCGTCACCGAAGGACCAATAAACCGTAGCATTTCCCGCCGCACAGGTGTACTTCCGCCTGGCTATTGGCCACGACAACCTTGCGGCACACCTCCACAAGATTCATGTCCTCCAATCGCAGGATTGCGTGTTGTGCGGAAACGAAACCATGGATGTAGATCACCGCCTCACATGCACTTCCTTGGTCCACATCCAGCCAGACGAAGAGGACAATGAAGGAAGTCTCTCTCGATTGTACTGGTCAGCGCGTCACCAAATGGCTCAACAGCCAAGGGTGGGGGTTGGCTAGTAAGTAAGTAGATAAGTTTTTTTGTTATAGTTTTAAAGCAATCAGGTCCAAACCTGGGTATGGCTAGTATCGCTCGGTACATACAACATAAAACTACTGTAAATACAGATAGGATTAAAGTAGGCCCATAATCCCCCCCCCCCTGGAGATGTAAAGAGAATTGTGGCAACATGGCTGGATGATCACGCACCTCACTAGAGGTACTCTAACGGGCCTTAAGAGGTTACACCCGATATTAAGAAGGGTAACAAAGGCAGATGGAATTATGTGAAACTAATTAAAGGTCCTAATTATCCCATGGTAAAACATTTTGGTAGAGCCAAGTGTACTATGGTATCTTGTAGCAATGGTAGTTCACGTGAAGGAGATCTTAACAAGGGGTCAGTTAGGCCTCTACAATTAGTTGTAATAATTTAATTATTTATTTGAAATTGTTCGCTAAATTTACATTTTCTTAAACCTATGCGAATTGGCATCAATGTTTCGTTTTTAACGTAAGTAAAGTGTCGCGTTTAAATTCATAATAAATGTATAGGCTATATCACCGAGAAGACATAAAAACGTGCCCCATCGCACTATCGCAGTACCTCACTGCTTACATAATACATGAGTTTATTAAAGTAGATCGTAAAATTTTACCGAATTAAACGTTTTACTTTATCAGTTCTGAAAGTGTATTTTGTAGGGTAAGTTTAACTAGTCACCTGTTATTCTTTGTCACTTAAAAAAACAATTCCATCAAGATAGAACTCAGTTATTAAGAATCTTTTAAAATGGCTACAATATATATGTTACTAAATCAATTTACGAAAGTTTTATGGCATTTTACTCCCTTGCGTTTTATTTTTTATCCTTAAAAGCATTAGTCATTGTTTAAAATTAGAATACATTAAATACATAATGTAATGAATACAATCAAACTATGGTCATATAAATTGAAGATATCAGTTGTATTTTTAGTTGATGACGTAAATGGTAATTTTTGTTTACTTCGTTGCATGGAATCAATTTGTTTTTCTGTTTTACCAATTTCAAGTCATGGCCTCTCACTGCAATACTAAAGGATATGTTCTAGAAATATTTTTAACACGTGTCCTTCTAACCTAATCTACTCTAATCGAATCATAAATGAAGTTAGATTCGATTAAAATTCTATCATGTTATTACAGAACTCGGGTGAGGGAATTCGGGAGAACGACTTTAAGTGTTTTTTCTTCCGTAATTACTGACAGTTTCAGCTTTACCTTGGAACTAAAACACTGGATACGGTTATGATAAGTATCCGTTATTAACAACAATGGCATTAATTTAGAATGTCAAATTAATTAAAATTACATTAATTTAGATTTGACATGTCTTTTATTACTCCGTAAAATATCGAATACTGAAAGTAAACCAAGATTTTAACAGAATGCATTAAAAGAAAACATTCCTGCAACTGAATGATGCGACAGCTGCCTCTTACAAGATCACTCACTATTGGCCAAAACAAAGGAATATTTCAGGGATGGGAAAGTTGTTGACTAAGCGATGATTAGTGCTTCCAATCGTTATTCCATGCTCTTAAAAGTAAAACGGAACCCATGAGTTACATAAAGAAACAATCAATTCTCTTATAAAACTCTCACTGGACGTAAATTTCATATTTTAATAATTTTGAAACTTATTTACAAAATGTTTTGTAGTGGTTTCAATTTTTTTTTTGCTAACTGAATTTACGTTTGTAGCAACAGGTTGATCACTTTAAGGCGCGCAAGAGATAAGTAGAAAGAGCAGGAAGAAGATAGGGTCAAAAGACAATGGGTCGAAGAGAGTAAGAGAGAGAGGAGGAAGGAGGTAGAGACAAAAAGGTAAGCGTCAGAGAGAGAGAGAGAGAGAGAGAGAGAGAGAGAGAGAGAGAGAGAGAGAGAGAGAGAGAGAGAGAGAGAGAGAGTAGGCTGTCATAGTTCACGCACTCCCAAAGACTGCATTTAGTTCAAATTAACATAAAATTGGCTATTAGGCTATGAAATTATTTTTAACAATAAATTTGACAACTAAAATGAGCATAAAAACTCGCATGGCAAAACGTAAGTCTTATATTTTACTATAATTTCTATTTATCCATATTTCTCTCTATTTTTAAAGTTTCCTAGAAGATTTCCTCCGATTATGAATAATTAAATATTGAAGAAGAGTCATTGAAATAATGATAGAATCGAAACTACAGAACCGAAAAGTGTTTTCAGTTTTATTGACAAACCCCTCGGCACTACAAAGGCTGTACTCTAGTAAACTTGAGAGACGCATTGCAGAGGTAGAAGAATAAGAACCAGTCATGCGTTTCCGAGGAAAGGAAGAGTGAGGCTGCCTGAATACAAACTAGTTCACCCTGAAAGTAGAGACAATTTTACTGTTTTTTATCGTTTAAAAGTAATCCAAAATAATAATTTAGATTTTCCAAACCTTTTTAATAAAAGAGAATATATTTGCTATACATCTCAAATAATATAAAAAAAATAACCAATAAAGAAAGAAATTGTTCAACAAAGAGAAGTTTTTGCAGATACGAAATTCTGAATTTAATGCAATTCAATTACTGTACTTTAATAACAAAATATATTAAAACAATTTATACGTATACAAAAAATTTTTTAAATAAATTTTTATTTTTGAATTCAAAGAATACCCCAGAAACACCGAAGAAGTTTCCTAATAATATACTTATTAAAACTATTGAGAACATAAACAATTTCAAATAATAATAGAATCTCACGATTGTTTCTCAAATGTGGCGTTCTTACATTAGTAAAAATGAAGTAAAATGTACATGGATTATTTTTAGCTTCGCCTATGAGCACAGATAATACTTATGTAATAACGAACACCCACTCACAATCAATAATTTATTCTTCAACGCGTTTCAATGATAAATTCACCATCATCAGTGGGTATAACTAACACAAAGTTTAAACAATAAGCTATAATTTAAATATTGTATATTGTTTGAAAATGATTTTTTAAATAAAGAACCAGTTATTGATTGTTAGTTAGTGCTCCTTATGTGTTTATTTATTTTTAATTATCATTAGTAGTCTACAATATTATTATTATTATTTAATTGAATTTCGTTAATTTTATTAAAGTCACCATTGTAATATATGCCCGAAATAAATAAGTAATAGATAATTAATGACTTTCTTCCAAACTGAAGGTTATGGTAACACTAAAGATGAATATTTTTAAATAAATAAAACCTCTAAACCACAAATAACATTTTATTTAAACCTTATGTACATTTCGATTACCCAGCAATCATCTTCAGAGGTATTTAAAAAATACAACTAACTCTCGAAGTTAGTTGTATTTTTTAAGTACCTCTGAAGATGATTGCTGGGCAATCGAAATGTACATAAGGTTTAAATAAAATGTTATTTGTGGTTTAGAGGTTTTATTTATTTAAAAATAAACATTACGCCACAGTTGCTTCATACAGTTATAGTTACTAAAGATGAAATAAGTCGACATGAAAGCCATCATAGAGTCATAAAGTTAAGTTACTATTAGTAACCATAAGACATCAAAGCCATCATAGTTCATAAGTAAAGCCACGATTACCAAGCAAAACTGTTGTATCTGCAGTCAGCAGTCATTAAAATCACCATTGAGTCATGAAGTAACTAAATAATTAAATATATATATATTCTAACTGCTCCTAACGTTAAAAATATGATCCGGCCTCACAATCTTGCTTATAGCGTGGTGATATAATGTCTCAGGGTAGAAGTCCATAGGGTCCACTTATCCACAATACACAATATCAAGAGCACTATGGTACAATATATTACAATGAAAATATTGGAAAGAGCTCCAATACCGATATAATTGAATGCCTATTAATAATAAGCTTTTATATTTCTTTTAATTAAAATTACTATTTAACCTAGAAATTATAAGCGAAAAACTCAAAAGTAAATTAATCACAAGAAACAAAAATGAAGTAGGGTTCTACAACAATAATAATTTTTATGTAACATCAATTAGCATTAGGCCTACATTTTATCTGCTCCAATTATTTTTACTTTATGAATCAAACAGTTTTATACAATAGACTATTTAAATAGGCTAAGCAAATTATGGATTGTTGGTCTTAACCTAAAAGTGAAGATAAATTCTCATCAGATTTGTATTGTGTTTGTAATTATTTAATATATTTTGTAAGTTTTTGTTGTTTGTTTAATTTTTAGGTTATGTACAGTTAATATAACCCTTATCTTATTCTGGGCGTCTATATGTTATTAAAAACGATTACGAACATGTATTTGTAACAGGTAAGAATTATAAATAGATATTTTATGTTAGGGAATTTTAAGTTATGAAAATAGGGATTTGTTTTCTTATTATGTAGGCGTCTAATAATAGGTGGAGTTTTATTTTTAATTATATTTATGAAAACATTATTTTAACACATTCACTGCTACCAAAAAATTGTTACTGATTTTTGTTTTAACATAGATTGATAAAACAAATAAAAGACACGAACAAAGATTTCAAGGTCGGCCTCGATGGCTCGACGTCTCCTATACACACACCAGAAACAACTTTCTTTCAAGATTCTGTCACGGTAATGTCCCGTCCTAGATGTTTTATCAAGGGACTCCTTGTTGCTGCTGTTACAGGACACTTCAAAAGTACGTGCTCTAATGATTCCTCTTCTTGCTTGTACACTCCACAGGTAGAGTCGTTAGTAATATGGAACCTTTTCAAATATTTATTGGCTACAATGTGTCCCATACGAGCTCGTGCCGCAAAAGATGCCACTGAACGTGATAATGACTTGAAGATCTTTGGATTATTAGGTTGTTTTTGTAATGAATAATATTCGCGCCCAGTATTGCACTCTCTCCATTTCTTACTCCAACAGATGTGAGATTCTTTATCAACTGCCTCTTTGCAATTAGTTAAGGAGTAACAACTTTCAGGAGATGGAAACAAGTTGCAAGACTCCTTGGCAGATCTGTCAGCTTCCTTATTCCCAGGAACATCACAATGACTAGGGATCCATTGAAATACAATATTTTTCTGTTCTAAGCTTTTTAACAGTTAGTTATTTCGGATGTTCGAAAATGGTAATCTGTAGTGTGCTGTACTTGAAGGGCCGTCATGGAATCGGTGAGAATGCAGATGTTCTGTGCATCCATAGTATTGCTAAAAACTAAAGCAGGATTTAAGGAGATCAATTCAGCATTCATGCTTGAAGAGGAACCACAGGGCACATAGTAATCCTCGTTTAATTCTGGACAATGAAAAGCTGCACCTCCCCATGGTTCTCTTTATCAACGGAACCATCTGTGTAGATTTTTATAAAGTTGTTATATGTGGTGTATATCAATCCCATAGTGACAGATTTTAGTAGGTGAGGTGAATCTTTTTTTGTGAGTGAACCAGGAATTTCAAGATCGGTTTTTATTGGGATTCATACGCGTTTCAATGACAAAGTCATCATCGTCAGTGAATGTTGTTACTACAAACTTACAACTAGTAGGCTAATATTCATCGCTGTTAGAAGGGTTAATTACCGGCGCTGTCCCATAAACACGACTTTATAATTACCCTTTTTAAATAAAAAATTGAACAGTAACCCACTACTGACTTTGGGATGTAAAAAAAAAACTTTGCTCTCGACAACAACAAATTAACTTAATTGAAAATACTAAATGAAATATATAGTTAGAAGCTACAACTTGATTCGTTCGTTTTAGTAAAAAAGTAAAGAAAAGATCAGGGTTGGCAAAACACGGAGGGACTTGGTATTTTAGGAATATGAGTTGGGAGCAATAGGATCTAGTTAACTTTTAACGTCACATGCTTCACTTATATCTAGAAATATTATTAAAAATGCATTCTATATATTTTATCGATTATGTGCTATTGGTAGCTGTAAGCTGTCTTTGATAGTATATCCCATTTTTGAAATATTATGGCTCGTCCTGTTATTATTTTAGAATTTACTGAGACTAAGTTTTCCACAGACACATTACTAATTAATGATAGAGTACACAGTTTGGGTTTGATTAACTTTGAAATATAATAATTTAATTTATTTATGTGATAATAACCAGTGTTAAACATTAATTTCTACAAGAAATTAGTTACTTTACCTAAACGTGTGTTTGCATATTACTTCTTGATTACTCAATCTTGATATTACGTCAAGCTCATTGTCTTGAGCGAGCATATTGTGTTACTTTTAATGTAAAACAATTCCTAAATAGCTTTGTTATCGTAAATACAGAAGCAGTTGCATACGCTGTCAGCTGTTCCCTGGTGAGTGAGTGCAGACAGACCTCGCACAACATACGTCCCCACTCCACTATTAAAGTAATGCAATAGATAGCCGAGAACTAATACCTTGAATGATTATAACGAACTTTAGCCGTACTTATTTCCGAAATATATTGAATCAGACGTTTGTAAAAATTAAAAAAAAAGAAAGTTGAAGATTGCGCCACCGTAGGTCTACTTTAGCTGTTTATTCTTATCGCACACTCACAGAAAATCACTAGCAGCGCTGTCTTACGTTGGGATGCATAAGCTAACCTACTCCATAGATGCTCGTTTGAAATGTATTTTATCCATACGAACTGTTCGTCTTATTGATATATAATCTGTGTTTTAGTTAGGACTGTCTAATATAGTCTTTGCTACCAAATATCTTATTCCAAACCATACAGTAGATACTCGATAATTTGGACTAACTAGGACCGTGATCCATCCGGGTTATCGAATATCCGGATTAACCAGACACTAAGGAAAAATTAAAAGAAGACATTGTACTTACAGAAAAACTTCTTCATATTTTACAGAGTACTATGCACAGTATACGAGCTTACATATTATATAAACAGTTAAACTCCATATCTTGGCAAACAAATCTGTCAATTTTGGTTGTTTAATTTAGTGAGGGGTTTTCGTACTGTGGGATACCGTAGTCATTTTAGCATAAGACGCACAAAAACCTTACGTTCATTATGTTGCTTATCTGTAGGTCTTAGACGATTTTATTGTTGTGTTAAACTTTTTATGTAGGTATGTACTATACTTATTTTTATATTAATTAAAACAACCTCTCACCACAAATTCAACAAATTTTATTTTAACCTTTTTAACCCTGTTAGACCAGACCTAGTTGTTACTCGTAACATGATTGGTCGGATAGTGTAGGGGGCGTGGCCAAGGAGTTCCCGTTGCTTATAAATACGCATAGGTTTAGCTGTAAGTTAGTTGTTTGTAAAAAATACCTCTGAAGATGATTACTTTGTAGTCGAAATGTACATTAAGGTTAAAATAAAATTTGTTGAATTTGTGGTGAGAGGTTGTTTTAATTAATATAAACATTTACGCCACAGTTGCTTTAAGTTGTTATAATTATTTTATTTTTGTTATTTCATATGTATTCATTTTCTTTTGTACTTCAAAATCACTCCGGGTTATCCGGAGTCCGACTTATCGGGGTTCTACTGTACCTGTATATAACAGCTGCATTCAGGAGCCGTGGATATAAGAAAAAAAATCGATCAAAGTTTAGATCGTACCAAAATTTCGACTAATCAGAACAACCATAGTATGATATAACAACGGATTAGAAAACGTTATAGTGTACAAAATAATTAATTATAAAACAAACATGAACTATGTAATACAGAGATTAAAATGATACACGAGAAGAAAAAGGGAGGACGATCTAATATTAGGTGAAGAGGACGAAGTACTGAGAAAGGAATGGAAAAAGAGAGAATAACTTGAAATATAATTGTAGAGTGTGTGCAGAAATCTTACAAAAGTGGATAAAACTAAGGCAAGCTTGGAGATGCTCCCGGAAAAGCTTCGACTCGTTAACGAACTGAAACTACCTCAGTTAAGCTGTTCCGTTTCCCGGCAGATCTTCAGAGCAACTCTGATCTACTTTTCTTAAAATAATCCTTTGTTTTGCCTTCCTAATAGAAATAAGAAGATACATCATGTGTAATCTGTTCCTTCCAATTACCATTCAATGATTTACAAAAACGTAAATAGTTTTGTACTTGAGTAAATGCAGTCTTGCAAAACTCGCTTAAAGTTGTCCCAGGTACTGTTTTAAAATATGTTTTCATCCTGGAGATCATTTTACTTTGAATGAGTTGAAAAGATTATAGGTAATTTATGCAAACCTGTTCAGGTAAGATATTCAGTAGGTGTTAGATAAAAAGGGGGGACTTAAACGTGTGTAGTAGCTAAATCTAGCTACTGAAACGTACTAAAGCAGTTGGATCCACTTTTGTTTTCTTTGATTGAGTTTACATTCATTTAGTATTTAGTAAGATCTCTTTAGATGAGTTGGGTAATTGTTTAATGAGGGAGTGCATATACGTGAGGGGTGTTGTTAGTACGTGCAGAAATATCTTAAATCATTTCAGATAAAGTAAAAGAAAAAAGTAATAAAGAAAAAAATTTTAATGAGGCCAACAAGGAAACAATTTATTTTAGTTACTATTTATAATATAATTAAAAATTAGTATAAATATGTAGATTATATACATTTTACATAATCACAATATTATGTAGGAAAATAGAAAGAAAATGTCCTTGCAATTTTCCATTTTTCTCTCTATACAGTATATGGTGTTAAACTATTATTTTAGTTTGTTACTATGTAGGCCTATTCACTTTTTTCGTTCCTAACTTATGAAGCTGATGGTGGTCTATAATTTTTCATTCTACCAATCCTTGAAATGCTTAACTATCTCAAGGAGTCATTCTGTTTTAATTGCATATACATCTTTAGGTAATAGATTTCTAGTTGTCGAAAAGTTGGCTCAGTGCCAAAGTGCTGAGTTTCAATCATGTAGTCATTCACTTGGAATCCAACAGAGTTGCCAACTTTTAAAATTTAATAATGAATAAATATTTGAAAAAATGTATTAACATCAATTTTCCTCCACTATAGTTTAAAAAAAATGTATTTGAAATTGATTGGATTAATAAAAACGTATTTTATTAACGATTGAAATTTTCTGCAAGATATAATATATATATATATATATATATATATATATATATATATATATATATAGGGAAAGTGAGAGCTTATAGAAGGAATTTTAAAAATGTTTAATGTCTGAGTATCATAAGATATTTATGACGATTCATCTATTTCAATTAAAGAGCTGGGGAATGGAGATTTAGCAGGATACAGAAATTGTATGAGGTTGTCTGAAATATTTTGGCACATTGTTGCCTGAAATGTCTACCAAAATAACAAAGAATATTGTATTTCTTGAGAAAATATAGACCTTTGTAAGTATTTTATTTTTAATCTCGGCCACACCAAAACCTTCTGTTCCCATTCCAGTCTATTTCCTTACATGCTGGATGACGAGTTTGGTTGTTTTTTTAAATTGTCACAAAGATAGCCTTTTACCTCACAAGCACTTTCTTTCTACAACATTTTAAAGTGTTTCTTCGCTCCATGATACAAACAACTCATAAGAAATGAGATCTGCTTGAATAACTTGAAGTGTAACCAAAATTGCAAACTACACTAATCCCATACGTTTACTTCTGTTTAGTGACTGTGTTTAGTTCAGATTACTCAAGTAAATAGAAAGGGGATCTATTCACTTCATTAAACAGTTCAGTAAAACTAACTAACCAATCAACTGGATCAAGTTTAAATCAAATTGTTCACACGGAGCAAATGACAACATTCAGTTACTAGATTTATTAGTCCGATTTAGATACTGTACAGGTGAAAATCTGCTTCCTATCACAAGTGTAATGATTTCAACATTGTTAAAAACAAAAAAATGTTTAAAAGCTAATATGTACTGGCCAATTTTGCACATTTCGTTAGAAGAGAAAATATATTGGAAGGAAGGGAGAAAAATTGTAAGGAAGAGAAATGACAAAATCGAGGAAGGAAGACACATTGGAAGGAAGAGAAAAGACAAATTGGAAGGAAGGAAGATAAATTGGAAGAAAGAGAAATGACAAATTGGAAGAAAGGACTAAACATTGGAAGGGAGAGAAAGGACAAATTGGAAGAAAGGAAGAAACATTGGAAGAGAAATGACAAATTGGAAGGAAGGAAGAAACATAGGAAGGAAGAGAAATGCCAAATTGGAAGAAAGAAAGAAACATTGGAAGGGAGAGAATGTACAAGTTTAAAGGAAGGAAGAGACATTGGAAGGTAGACAAATGAGAAATTGGAAGGAAGGAAGAAAAAACCTCGGAAGGGAGAGAAAAAATGGGAAGGAAGGAAGAAACATTGAAAGAAAGAGAAATGACTAATTTAAGTATGAAAAAGAACACAACTATATTGAAATTCCATTTCTCCCTTTTTATTATTTTTTGTTTGTTAAATAATACTAATGCAATTCTGTAACAGAGGCTGTTGTTCTACGATGGGAACTATTTAATGCCTTGTTTGCCATTAGATACAATAAAAGGCAACCTTTATAAAATTTTTAAACTTATTGAAAAGCAAGGTTTTTCAATAGACAGAGTGAAATTGCTTTTGGTAATATAAATACAATAATATACAACGTTACACATAAATATATTAACAACTTAAAAATACATACAATTTTAATTTTCTTCATTATTTGCTTTAAAATTTTAAATAAATAAAAACTTTTTTTTCTTTAATTATAATTTTTTATCAAGTTTTTTATAAATTTTTTTTTAATGCTGAAATTTATTTTAGATTTTTGAGCATTGCAGTCATCTGTCAGTGCTCAAATGGTAAATTTTAAAAGAGTATTCGTTAGGGTGCTTCTAAAATTTGGGGTGGAATAAAATATAGAGTTTCGTACCCCATATTAAAAGTCCTAATGAATCATTTAACCTGTGCGAATTATTCAAATATTTGGTATTAAAATAAACATTGGACTAACTGTAGAAAGGAATATTTTATTCCCTAAATGATAAAAATTGTCAACAAACTCTTGTCAACAAATTATTTTACACTCTGGACAACAAAATTCCTTGAAAGCAAATACCGTGCAGAAAGTGGTGCATGAATTTGCAAAATAGTCATGTTTGCTTTTGTTGATGTCACGTTTCAAGCGGTGGCATTTACTGCACGAGTGAGGGCTGTCACATGTGGAACAATAAACAGAGTTCTAAAAAGCGAAAAATGTTTTACGATTTGTACATTCAACTTTTGAAAAATTAAGATTTCTATATCACCAATGTAATAATTGTTGGTGATTGGAAAAGGTATTGAGAAAACATCGAAACCCAACTGAATTTACCAGAAAGTTTTGTACTGTACGTTTTATAATGAAATTATCAGATTGAAAATGTGAAGACTAATTAGCGGTTACAATTTTCTTTTAACTCGTTAAGCATGGTTTAAAACTTGGTAGGTAAAATAAGTGAACTGTCACAAATACCTAAAGGCTATATTTATCGTGGAGAAGGAGGTTAATTAGTTATAAAATGGAGACTAATATTATTTCGTAAATATTAAACTCTATTATTATTTATTAAAAATGTTGTATTTTTGGCTTGCCTATTGTGTTACATTTTTTAGCTGATTAAATTTTACCAAAATAAATAATGTGTCACTTATCACTTCATTTCCCCCCGAAATGTATGATAAAGAATTATTTTTCTTACTTTATCAATTATTTCAGTCGATTCACGATATCTTCGAGTTTGTTTTGTATTTTACTTCTATCAGTGAATTGCTACCATAGCCTATGAAGTGTACATGGATGAAGTCTGAATAATATACAGAGGGATTCAAAAAGGACTTCACAGCTTTGAAAGTTCTTATAAATTTATAAGGAGAAGCTCCAGGCTGGTGTTTAGTGTAATTTTGTAGGAAAACATATCATGTTTCTACATTAAACTAAATATGTGCTTCCTGTAGGTCAGCCTACATAAACTCGACGTAGCATTCCAAGGAAACTTGCTCAAGAGCGGTGTAAATTCTATCTCTGAGCTCAAGTAGAGAAGCCGGCGCATACTAGATGAATCCCCTTCCACTAACTCAAGGGATGTAAAGTCTGGGGAGCGTGTGGGCCACTAAGACTAAACCTGGAAAGTGGTTATGGAGAAATCCCAGACATCAGTCAAGTAGCAGAGTAAGGCGTCGTCTTATATAAAGTAAACATTTCGTATTTGGTTCTCTATTCTCTTCGATCTGTGCTATTAAAACGTTTTGTTTTAATCAGGTACAATATAACGTTATTGGTTCTCTTATGGAAAAAGGACCCATAAACGTTTATCTTGTTAATTTTAGGGCGATCACGAACAGTTGTATTGTTTTATGTAGATTTTCAATCATTCAAATCTTACAGTCATTATTTGTTTACTTTGGCATTTTAGTGCTACTGTTTTAAATTTTCATGTTTTTCTGACTCTTACTACTTTGGTGGGTTATTGTATTAAATATCATACAACAGGTTTTTCTGACTCTTACTACTTTGGTGGGTTATTGTATTAAATATCACACAACAGGTTTTTCTGACTCTTACTACTTTGGTTGGTTATTGTATTAAATATCACACAACAGGTTTTTCTGACTCTTACTACTTTGGTGGGTTATTGTATTAAATATCACACAACAGGTTTTTCTGACTCTTACTACTTTGGTTGGTTATTGTATTAAATATCACACAACAGGTTTTTCTGACTCTTACTACTTTGGTTGGTTATTGTATTAAATATCACACAACAGGTTTTTCTGACTCTTACTACTTTGGTTGGTTATTGTATTAAATATGACACAACAGTTTTTTCTGACTCTTACTACTTTGGTTGGTTATTTGTATTAAATATCATACAACAGGTTTTTCTGACTCTTACTACTTTGGTGGGTTATTATAGTAAATATCATACAACAGGTTTTTCTGACTCTTACTACTTTGGTGGGTTATTGTATTAAATATCACACAACAGGTTTTTCTGACTCTTACTACTTTGGTTGGTTATTGTATTAAATATCACACAACAGGTTTTTCTGACTCTTACTACTTTGGTTGGTTATTGTATTAAATATCACACAACAGGTTTTTCTGACTCTTACTACTTTGGTTGGTTATTTGTATTAAATATCATACAACAGGTTTTTCTGACTCTTACTACTTTGGTTGGTTATTGTATTAAATATGACACAACAGTTTTTTCTGACTCTTACTACTTTGGTTGGTTATTTGTATTAAATATCATACAACAGGTTTTTCTGACTCTTACTACTTTGGTTGGTTATTGTATTAAATATGACACAACAGTTTTTTCTGACTCTTACTACTTTGGTTGGTTATTTGTATTAAATATCATACAACAGGTTTTTCTGACTCTTACTACTTTGGTGGGTTATTATAGTAAATATCACACAACAGGTTTTTCTGACTCTTACTACTTTGGTTGGTTATTGTATTAAATATGACAACAGTTTTTTCTGACTCTTACTACTTTGGTTGGTTATTTGTATTAAATATCATACAACAGGTTTTTCTGACTCTTACTACTTTGGTGGGTTATTATAGTAAATATCATACAACAGGTTTTTCTGACTCTTACTACTTTGGTGGGTTATTGTAGTAAATATCACACAACAGGTTTTTCTGACTCTTACTACTTTGGTTGGTTATTGTATTAAATATCACACAACAGGTTTTTCTGACTCTTACTACTTTGGTTGGTTATTGTATTAAATATCATACAACAGGTTTTTCTGACTCTTACTACTTTGGTTGGTTATTGTATTAAATATCACACAACAGGTTTTTCTGACTCTTACTACTTTGGTGGGTTATTATAGTAAATATCATACAACAGGTTTTTCTGACTCTTACTACTTTGGTGGGTTATTGTAGTAAATATCATACAACAGGTTTTTCTGACTCTTACTACTTTGGTGGGTTATTATAGTAAATATCATACAACAGGTTTTTCTGACTCTTACTACTTTGGTGGGTTATTGTATTAAATATCACACAACAGGTTTTTCTGACTCTTACTACTTTGGTGGGTTATTATAGTAAATATCATACAACAGGTTTTTCTGACTCTTACTACTTTGGTTGGTTATTTGTATTAAATATCATACAACAGGTTTTTCTGACTCTTACTACTTTGGTGGGTTATTATAGTAAATATCATACAACAGGTTTTTCTGACTCTTACTACTTTGGTGGGTTATTGTATTAAATATCACACAACAGGTTTTTCTGACTCTTACTACTTTGGTGGGTTATTTGTATTAAATATCATACAACAGGTTTTTCTGACTCTTACTACTTTGGTGGGTTATTTGTATTAAATATCATACAACAGGTTTTTCTGACTCTTACTACTTTGGTGGGTTATTATAGTAAATATCATACAACAGGTTTTTCTGACTCTTACTACTTTGGTGGGTTATTGTATTAAATATCACACAACAGGTTTTTCTGACTCTTACTACTTTGGTGGGTTATTATAGTAAATATCATACAACAGGTTTTTCTGACTCTTACTACTTTGGTTGGTTATTTGTATTAAATATCATACAACAGGTTTTTCTGACTCTTACTACTTTGGTGGGTTATTATAGTAAATATCATACAACAGGTTTTTCTGACTCTTACTACTTTGGTGGGTTATTGTAGTAAATATCACACAACAGGTTTTTCTGACTCTTACTACTTTGGTTGGTTATTGTATTAAATATCACACAACAGGTTTTTCTGACTCTTACTACTTTGGTTGGTTATTGTATTAAATATCATACAACAGGTTTTTCTGACTCTTACTACTTTGGTTGGTTATTGTATTAAATATCACACAACAGGTTTTTCTGACTCTTACTACTTTGGTTGGTTATTGTATTAAATATCACACAACAGGTTTTTCTGACTCTTACTACTTTGGTTGGTTATTGTATTAAATATCATACAACAGGTTTTTCTGACTCTTACTACTTTGGTTGGTTATTGTATTAAATATCACACAACAGGTTTTTCTGACTCTTACTACTTTGGTTGGTTATTGTATTAAATATCATACAACAGGTTTTTCTGACTCTTACTACTTTGGTGGGTTATTGTATTAAATATCACACAACAGGTTTTTCTGACTCTTACTACTTTGGTTGGTTATTGTATTAAATATGACAACAGTTTTTTCTGACTCTTACTACTTTGGTTGGTTATTTGTATTAAATATCATACAACAGGTTTTTCTGACTCTTACTACTTTGGTGGGTTATTATAGTAAATATCATACAACAGGTTTTTCTGACTCTTACTACTTTGGTGGGTTATTGTAGTAAATATCACACAACAGGTTTTTCTGACTCTTACTACTTTGGTTGGTTATTGTATTAAATATCATACAACAGGTTTTTCTGACTCTTACTACTTTGGTTGGTTATTGTATTAAATATCACACAACAGGTTTTTCTGACTCTTACTACTTTGGTTGGTTATTGTATTAAATATCACACAACAGGTTTTTCTGACTCTTACTACTTTGGTTGGTTATTGTATTAAATATGACACAACAGGTTTTTCTGACTCTTACTACTTTGGTTGGTTATTGTATTAAATATCACACAACAGGTTTTTCTGACTCTTACTACTTTGGTGGGTTATTGTATTAAATATCATACAACAGTTTTTTCTGACTCTTACTACTTTGGTGGATTATTGTATTAAATATCATAGAACAGGTTTTCTGACTCTTACTACTTTGGTGGGTTATTGTATTAAATATCATACAACAGGGTTTTCTGACTCTTACTACTTTGGTTGGTTATTGTATTAAATATCACACAACAGGTTTTTCTGACTCTTACTACTTTGGTGGGTTATTGTATTAAATATCACACAACAGGTTTTTCTGACTCTTACTACTTTGGTTGGTTATTGTATTAAATATCGCACAACAGGTTTTTCTGACTCTTACTACTTTGGTGGGTTATTGTATTAAATATCACACAACAGTTTTTCTGACTAATTCTAAGGATGTGAGTTTTTCCTGTAGTTGATTGTATTAGTACTCTATGACGTAGTTTTGAAAACATTTTGTCATTTAGTTTCATGCTTGATAAGGACAACAAAGTAGTTGCTGAGTCGTTCTAATTAAAATATTTTTTGACTTGTTTATCAACCGATTTTTTTTTTCATAAGAGATCCTAAATAAACATGGATTGAAAATGTTATTATATTTTTTTAGATAGTTTGGAAAAATCTATGTTAAATAAATAGCTATTACAAATTTAATTAACCACTAAACATTATAATCTGGCATTAATCTTAACAAGGGGATGTGTCATTTAAAGTTAGAATACTTGAATACTAATCTGAAGGTACCAAGATTTTCTGTGTGTTTTCTTATCTTCAGGTTGCTCTAAACTGTGATAAGCAGTACCTAAGTGTACCTATGGTATTAAGGGATATGGAAATATATAGCTTCCTTGAATAATGTATGACCTAAATAAGGCAATTTTACCCTTACGTAATATTAAAGCGAGAAAAGTCGATATAAGAAAGCTAAATGTGAAAAAAAGTTACGTGTCACTTGTTTTACTGTTCTTAGTGTTTAATAGGTTTTGTGTGTTTGTTTTCTACTTTTACTAAATATTACAAAATTCATTTTAAAAATACGCCAAACATTTGCTAACTAATCGCAGCATGCACGGTTTCGTTTAGTGTAGAGGGGTTAACAAGTCCACGACCACTTTAAGGTCACTTAGCTTCTACATGGAATAAAATTATGTAAATACTCCAGCTACAATAAGTTCATTGCATCTCATGCATACGAATGAAATATTTGTACTCCTAACTACAACGGAGGCTGTTATGTGGAGAGATTTACACCCAGAAAATTCAAATATATTTCGCCCTCTTCTTAAACTTCGAACATATTTCTTGTATTTATAATATTATTTTGTTGCTGAACGATATATGCTAGTTTAGTTTATTATCAACGATATATAAAACATTCGATTTTGAAAATAGTTTGATAACCAAGAATTAAAAAAAAAACATCTCAGAATATTCGAACTTTCTTTAAAAAAATGCACTAGTTTGAATTTATAGCATAACTTCTTTTCACTATTTACTTGATAAAACTAGATATCCAGTAAAATTTGTATGTGATTTATTTGTTACAGTAATCATTAGGTACTGCTTTGACCATAGAATTTTATGGAAATTTTAATTTTATAAAGCATCTAAAACATGCCACATACTTAAAATATGTTGACAGATTCTTGTCTTTAAAAACATTACTAAGCACTCTGGACTAATATTTTAACTAAATAAATAAAGGCCAAATAAATTTTCCGTATAGTATAATATATGCGAATGTTTTCAGAAAGTACATAGCGGTCCGTTAGCGTAGGAGCTTTGCGATCAACTGAAGTCTTCCAAGGCTGACTCCCGCGCATGCGCATAAGTGAGAGTACAACGCGCATAAGCCTAACGATTTTTGTTTCAGGCTCTTCATCATCCAGCGCAACGCAGCTGCAATCTAACTTTAAAAAATGTCACATGAGGGTTAAACGGGAGTCGTTTTATAGTTGGGCAAGTGTTGTTGCATTGAGCCTCGACCGCTGGTGCGACTGCAACGCGGCTTGTGGTCAACTCGCAAACAACCAACTCCAAAACGACATGTCAGTGGCTTGCCGACTCTCGTGCGATCAATTTTACATGTTAAACATAAATATTTTTCACTAAATAATTTATTAACTATGTATAGATCGCGACTACTGATATACATCGCCTCCTGTTTGTGGCCTTCTTACGGATTATTGAACGAAGTTTTTGAACTAGTTTGTTGAACAGTTCTCCAGACATCCTGTAAAAGCTTCTGAACTTTTCTTTGTCATTTGCAAGTTCCTGTGCTACAACAAAAGCTGAATGCTTTTAATGAAGGATGAACCCAAAATCTACGCTTTCTCTTTTGAAGCCCCTGCAGATCCCAGAACGCAACAGACACTACTTGGATGCTCACTTCCAGCCATTCTGATACAAGCTGACGACAACAGTACTGCCTTTATTGTATGATGCAAGTAAGTTACACCAGTAGACAAAACGCAAGCAAAGCAGCTTCTTTCCAACTACCCTAAACGAGTTGGGTTGATTTCGTATTGCAGTTGCGTTGCGCCGATGGACGAAGGACCTTAGTGATTCTACTATACGCACAATATCAGGAAGTTTCGTGAATTTCAATATTATATTTGTATCGATTTCTTTATATAAATTGGCTGCTGTATTTCTGTATTTAAGTTATTTTGAGCTCTTTCAAGTCTTACATCTACTCTATGCTCCGAAACTCAAAAGAGATTTTTTGAAAAAAAGCCTGATACAATTTTTGCAAATATTACTATTTTACCGATCATCCTTGATGCGAGCGTTATGTTCTGCCTATTTTAGGCCTTTCTTCTTTATCATTAAAAAATACCGAAATCAGTCTTAATTTTCTTTAATACAAAATTTAATTATAAAAAAATATTCTCTTTGATATTGCATTGAAAACAATACGATATATTGAATTACAAAAATAGATTTTATAAATATTAAATATAAAAAAAAAAAAAACACGAAGTTAAGTACTTACAGTTTACTGTGACACGGTCTAATCTAACGTTAGTTTAAAATATCGCTTTTAATTGGAAGGCTTCATGCGTTAAATTTCAAGTGACAGTGTCTCAGAGGGAGCTTGTCACAGGCCGCGTAATAAAGAATGCGCTACACGTACGTTAAGGTGAACCCTTGAATTCTAAGCGCAAACGCAACGCAACGGCAAATTGACGAAGACAAGATCGACTAAAGCTTAAAAGTAGCTTTCCAACATCTTTAAACTTACAAGGAACAGGTTACGAATTTCCTGAAAAAATACATTCTTACTATTAGCGTTTGTTTGTAACACAGTAATACGAACGGGGAGTTTCAAGCGGAGCAATTGAATGTCATATATTCAAGACAAAATTTGCAACATGTTTTTGTTTTTCCAAAAGAAACATAGTTTAAAAAAAACAGTAACTAAATCAAAACAAAATTTTTTATTCAGATATGTAATTTGTATTAGGCTGTATCAAACTATGAAACATGTACCCATACAGAGTATTAATAGGGTCAGGTAAAATTTCAATTATATATGAATATATATTTTAAATTACCACTTTAGCAAAAGTACATCAGTAAAGTAAGAGAGGTGCAGGGCAAAATACAAAAGAAAGCTAATTGTAACAAAAATGGATCTCTGGAGACGTAGGTAATTCAAGATTAGAGAGAGTAACTAAATAAATAATAAGAGAAATTATGGAAAACATACAATAGTAAACGAGATTGGAACCCAAGAACTTAGATGGTATGGACATGTTCAAAGAATGTCTGCAGGCCGGCTACCTTCGCAAATCCAATCATGTTAGGTGTAAAAGATAAATACCTCGCTTAAGTTGAGCCATAGTTATGTGAAGTGAAGAAGACTGGGTTATCGGAGGAAGTAAGAGAAAGTTATAAGACGATAAAATACTAAAATTAAGCAAACATGTAGGGTAAGTCTAGGAGAGATGGCCACCCTTTTGTAAAATCGTTATAAAATCGTTAATTTCAACATAATGCATTTGAAAAATATGATTTAGTCGCTTTGTTTATATACATTTCAGATGTAAAAGTTTATAATGTTCGTCCTTCAATACATTTTTCTAATCGCACCACCTTATGTGACCATCTCTCCTAAGCTTCGAGGAGAGATGGCCACGAACCTTAGGAGAGATGGCCACGAACCTTAGGAAAGATGACCACAAACCTTAGGAGAGATGGCCACCGGGGCTTAATCGATAAAGAAAGGCTGAAATGTAAGGAAAAAGCATTTTTGCTGAAATTCTTAAGTTTATTAACATTAATAGCATGTAACACAAACCAAATTGTTACAAAAAATACAAAAATATAAGTATAAAAGATACAAAACTATAATTAGACTAACAAACACTCAAACACAAAAACAAATACGAGAGAAAATATTTACTTGAAATATGAACTACTGTCATAAATGAAATAATACAAATTAAAAAATCAAACTAAGTAAAAGTTCTTAATATTATTCTTACAGTTATTAATTAGTCCATATCTTCATTGTATTTTTTAATCCAAAGTTTTTAACTAAAATGAAACGTGATTAAAACTATGCTATATATTTTTTTTGTAACAATCAGGCCACATGGGTTGCAAATGTCTTGATAAGAGGAACAGTTGTCATGAAGCCATTTCTTACATCGCACGCATTCAAAACATTCGTCTTTTGAAGTTGTATCCTTGTAGTTGTCGCCGCAACCAACACAGATGAATTCGACATCTGGCAAATCCTCAGGAGAATCGGAGCCGTCATCCAATGGCAGTGCATCGATTGATTCCTCAATGCTACTTGATTATTTACGTTTGCGTTTAAGGCCTAATCGATTTTTCCAAGGATCGGTTATTGGACGGCTTTCTGAGATTTGGAACTTTTATTTTGTAATTTAGCTTTATTTTCCTCAATATTTGTCGCAGATGTTAGCTCTAAGCCACCGATTCTGCGTCGAGAACGTGCGGAAGAAGAGATAGCGATAGACGGCAATGGTGAAAATTTTTTCAGTAGTTTAGATGGAGTTACTGTCGGTGAGATTTGTGTGGAACTAATAATCTATTCAAATTTTAACATTAAACTAGGAACACCACTAGGTCCTTTAGATAATTTTCATCTACCACATTTTTAAAGTGTATTGCGTCATTTATAACTCAAGTCCTACCTAATGATATATTATCCTGCATTATTGAAAATTAAAAATTAACTAAAATTATTTCGGTATATTAATTTGATAAACAAAATGAAATTACGACAGCGACAGGTTTTTTTCTTCATGCATTCCCTGTAATGTAAGTACCAGCCAGTACAGAAACAGCCTACTCGATCCATTAATATTAACAACAAATATTTAGTCAGGTATTCGTTTATCAGGTGTTGTTATCAATGATTAGTTAGCCTAAACAAATCTCGGGCAGTGTCTGTGTCAGCACTTGCACGGACACAGACACAGGAAGTTGATACTCCTGGAACATTTGCAAGGAATGCATTTATCTAAGAAAGAAAGTTTGTGAGTCAAATAGAAATAGCTTTCATGACATTGGATGCTGATTCATTAGTAAAAGAAGAAAGTGTGCTGTTGGCGTAAATGTTGCGTATACGCGCCCGCTCGAAGGTTAAACTACCAAATGGGAGAGAACTGCAGAAGTCCGGGTATGCCATCTCTTCTCGAAAACAAGTGGCCATCTCTCCTTTTTGTCGAAGAGAGTTGGCCACCCTAACAGTTCCCCCCAAAGTGAACGCATGGACATTATTTCAAGGTATGAATATTCCTTAAAGTATGGTACAACTGATAATACCACGAAATTAAAAAATTCATTCGTGATCAATGTTGAAACCCACTTACCTTAAACCAGATTATAATTTCAACAGTCCAGGTAAAGTATTTTCCCCTTTAGAACCGCAACCATCCACAAAACATTTCACACCGTTCTTAAGGAAGTTACAACCGCACACTATAAACATTGACTGAGTCACAGCACTATTCAGCGTCAGATCACGGAACTACGGCTTGTGGCCATCT
Organism: Prosapia bicincta; assembly: GCA_036971475.1. Lineage (NCBI taxonomy): Eukaryota > Metazoa > Arthropoda > Insecta > Hemiptera > Cercopidae > Prosapia > Prosapia bicincta. The sequence continues at coordinate 83,661,058 of JBAIZL010000002.1, read as the reverse complement.
CTCTTCTATGGCCATCTCTCCTCGACTTACCCTAAATCGTATTTGATGTCCTTTCATGTAGATAAATCCTACCGAGATAAATCTATGATAAAACTAAACCTTTGTCTAGGAAACAGAAAACTTCAATACTTACAACAGTAATAAGTACAACCATTTACATCTCATAGCTTAGAAAAATGACCACTTACTTAAATGTGAAACAGATAAAAAAAACAAATAATTTTTAAGAATTCATTTCTAGTGAACGAGAAAATAATGGGAAACGGGAGAGAAATATGGACTATTTCTTGATACAAATATTTAACCAAACCAAATCTAACCTACTCTAACGTAACCTAACCTATTATTGAATAAACGATGGTGATACAGTATTACCATGATGTTATCTCATATTGACAGAAAGGTAAATAAGTTTAAATCTTTCGTATAACATGCCAAATAAGTAGTAATGCACAAACTTAGTTTTCTTAGTAAAAAAATTCAAGAAGTTTAATATAAGGAAATAAATTTGTCTTGAAGATATGAATTGATAAGAGTTTATTGTGATCTTCCCATTAAACCTATAAAATAAAATAATTTAGAGAGAGAGCTAAATGTAATAAAATAATCATAAACATTATTTTTATAAGTTTTCAGCACAATTATATTATTGAAATAATATGTTAAATAAAAAGTATGAACATTCTCTTCTGTCCTTCAGTTCTAATTGCTATTCCTGGTTTACGTAATGTAACATAACTTGATCTCAGATTTAAGAATAGTACATGTAAAACTCTGTTTCTAGTGCGCATTAAATTAAAACGTGCCAGTGCGTAGGAGACAAAAACTTGCAAAGAACGTATTGTACGAGCAGTCTGTCACCTTCCAGCAATTAAATTGTTCTGCTAGTATGGCCCCATTATTGAGCATTACTCTTTGAACCAGCCAATGTTCGTCATGGTCTACAATAACAAAAAGGAAACATTTCAAATATTGTGAATTTTTAGTTTTTATTATTAAATTTGTTATATTTAAATGGTATTAAACATGTAAGTAGCTATTTTACTAAAATTCATCAGTCAACAAAAGTATGATTGAACTAATTTCAAGACTATATCCCCATTCCATTGTCGATAGTATAGTTTTTAGTTAATTAAAAAATTAAATACTTGTTTATTTAGAATAAAAGTTACGATTTCATTAGTGTAGTAAATTATTAGTAAATTTACAATAACTGACATTGCTTTAGCGATCCTTCCTTAGCTGCTTTATGCATTCAATGTTAGGCTTGGTAAATTTATTTTTAAACCTAACCTAACCGAATACTTCGTTGCTAGATTGTAAAACATGTAAATAACAATTGAATGCAGTATAAAATGGGTGACCTTTATGTAAAGAAATAGATCAATGTAGAGTTTGGCCGTACAGGGTAGGTTAGTATTTTTTCAAATTTGAAACCCTATTAAAAGGGAACAGACTGGGACTCCTACAGGAGGGACCTGGGTGTTCGGATTGAGGAGGCTGGATTGGAGTATGGTGGGAGGAGAGAGCTAGAAGACTCTGCCACATTGGTTGGCGAGGCCATAGTAGAACCCTTTACTGATAACTGCCCTCTCAGTGAGGGGAGAAAAGTAGGGGATCCGTCATGGTGGAACAAGAAGCTAGCCAAACTTCGGAAGACCACCAGGAGACTCTTTAATAGAGCAAAAAAGAACGGGGAGTGGGACCAGTATAGGAAAACACTAACCGAATACAACAGGGCAATTAGAGAAGCACGCACGAAGTCCTGGAAGGAGTTTTGTCAAGAGATTGAAAAACTCGGGAAGGGGCCACGACTGCATAAAGTGCTCTCTAAGGACCCAGTTAACCCGGTGGGGATGCTAAGAACCCCACTGGGAAATATAACAAAAACTGCAGGGGAAACTGTGGAAGAATTAATCAGAACACATTTCCCTTCCGGTACTCTGAGGAAACTTGGAGGAGCAGACACTGAACCAGTTGCCAAACTCTCCACAAGACGTGGTAAGAGGGAGGACTGGGAAGTGGCAAGGAGGATAGTAACTCCACAAAGGGTAAGATGGGCTATTGGCACATTTAAACCCTACAAATCTCCAGGTCCAGATGGGATCTATCCTGTGCTGCTGCAGCAGGGAATGGATATGCTGGTGCTGGTACTTACTAAATTATACAGGCTAAGCATTGCTCTAGGGCATGTGCCGGCAGCCTGGAAATCTAGTAAGGTGGTCTTTATACCTAAGCCCACCGGTAACCAATCGGAACGGAAAGGATACAGACCTATTACACTCATGTCCTTTGTTCTTAAGGGACTTGAAAAACTGGTTGATAGGCATATTAGGGGGAGTGCTTTGGCCATAAAACCACTGCATTGGAACCAGTATGCTTATCAACCGGGGAAAAGGCTGCATTAAATATCCCTTTATTATTGATTTAAATGTGAAAGAATCGAAGTTGGAATAGTAACGATGACGGTAATGTCTCTATTAGATATTGGTAAAACATATGTTGTCTCTGTTTACGCTATTTTCAACATTAGTTTTTGCATAGTATAATTATAGTTATAGCAGCGTCATTTAAAGCTTTAATGCTGTTCATATTAGATAGCCATGTTCTATAATAAATTTGTATTACAAGGAATAAGTTTTGACTTAATATGTTTTTAACGTTCAAAAGGTTTTCACTGTCCGAATGCTTCGACAAAAACAGCTGGTTTTTTAATTGTTTTGAAAAATAATTTTGCAAAGAATGAAATTAAAAATATTTTTTGTTGTCTAAAGCTTTAGGAACATAGCTTAAGTTTTGTCAAGTAGTAACTTTAAAACATTTATTGTTTTATTTTTATTTTTCTGGAAATATTAAATACTTACCTACAATTTAGCAGGAAATTTATAGTATATTTTATTTTATTAATTTATTTATATATGTATATACCAATCTACGTTTGATTACTGTTAGAATTATTAGGAATCAGTATTACCATTAATTAACTATCAGTAGAATAGTTTAGGCTAATAGTAATTGATAGTGTCATATTTTTATGATCAATAAACTATAAGGAAATTTGAGACTAAATAACTAATTATTTGTTTATATATCTTTATTACTAATATTAATTATCGTCTTATTATGTATAAAAGGTGCATTTATAAAACCTGTTCTAATTAGGTCTTAGAATAACTACTAAGTTTGCTAATAGTCTATTATATACTCTACACTCACTATCACATTATGCCACTAAAGATTTTATGCTATTTACTCAATACTGATCCCTCTTCTTGGCTAACAAAATCTTTATTTATCGAATTGCCGCTTCTAGTAATTTCTATTCGCTTTACTTCTAGAAGTTTCTATACCTTGCTTGAGAAGTGTGTGCCATAAATTTTTTACTATATATTTATTACATTGGCTTGAATACATTTTAATGGGAATCACGCCCTACAATTGTAGTTCTTTGTTTAAGTCATTATTGTTTCAAAAATGGTTTTATTTTAAATAAATTGTTTACGTATATGAAATCAATTGTAATAATTGTTTCATACATATATTAACAAGTCAATCACAAGTTTTAAGTTTTATTTAATTTCTAATTAGTAAAGAAAATAATATTTTAATTAACTTTGTTTAGTATTGAGGGACTTGATTACTTGTAAAGTTAGTAATCCCTTTAAATGCTCTAGCGAGTTAGCATGTTATAGCTTGTGTCTTGAAGCAAGTATTCTTTCTTTTCTGCAAAATAGCGTGTTGCAAGTTGAATAATAGTAGGGGTTGCGTAGGTATCTCAAGAATGTTGCTATTGACATTCTTAGGTCTGAATATATTTACGGAGTGTGTTGCGTTGTACATACCTGACAAGGGGTTTCCACCTGTTTTATTTTGCCAGGAAGTGATGTTAAAATGGAGGAACGAATCGGCCATGTACCATGACATGTGCATGCAGTTAGAAATGTTAAGCGTGAACGTTTCGAATTAGGAAAATGTAATTTTAAAACATTTATTCTAACAAATACACATTATGAATATACAGTTCGGATATCATTTGCCATTGACATTTTAAAGGGAACATTTATTAAAACAGATTTCCAGATGTGAATTTGTCTGGTTAATATTAATGTACTAGAATGTTCTGAGTACTCATACTAGATAACTGATGCACATCAAGCCTCATGATTGTGACAGACAGTAAGGCGGTTCATCCACAACGTCCACAGTAGGGTTAGCTCAGATCAATATTCCTACAAGTACAAATACTGTAGGCTCCAGTCATTCAAATGTCATCTCTGCAGTACAGTTATTGCGATTACGCGTGATAGGCAGTGTCCTTGAAAGGATTCGTAATAAATTGTGGAACTTGGCTAAACATGTAGACATTCAAGGTAAATGTGACAGAGTGCACGAAAGGTGGTTCTCGAAACGATGGTATTGTTAAAAACGAAAAATTATTATCTAAAAATAAACCACAAGTTTGGACCTCACTAATATAATAGGCTTGTCACAAGAAATTTATCTGATCACAAAATTCACAACAGTTAAAATGTTGGATTTTCTCAGATAAAAGAGGGATATCGATGCACTGAGAACAATCACCTTGAGTATACCCAGACATGTGTTTAGCTGCTCATTTACTCCGATCGTGTACTCAGAACACTCTACTCAACCCAATAATCCTTACTTAGTGAAAATTAAAAAAATTATTAAAATTAAAATTTAGAATAAAAATGTTTGATTTGAAACTAAACGAAGTTGGAATAATGAAACAGTATTTTTTCTGGCATATAATTATAATCCCTTAATTCTAAAAATATTGCAAATTGTAGAAAAGTGAATTTTCATTTACTTAATTTGCATATTTATTTTATAAATTATTTTAAAATACAACAAATTAATAAAGTATTTTGATCGTTTAAAGCAACTGAGCGTTATTTTTAACTGAAATAAATAAAACTTCTTAGTATTTAGATGAAACTTTCATTTAAATCTTTATGTATATTTACATTGCAAAGTAAAGTAATTTCCCCTAAAGATGATTGCGTTGCAATTAAAATGTACTTAAGGATTTAAATCATAAGCTTTTGCGGTTTTATTTATATGAATAAGAAGTCTTACTTAATAAAATTATTAAAATTGTTTATAGTTTCAGGAAGTATTGAGACAAATAAACATTTATTTTATTAATGGAAAACAGTCAACTCTAAATCCCCTTACACGAAGTTTATTAAAACAACCGGATTAGTTTCGACGACGATGTCGCCATCATCAGTGCTTGGCTACTACTCACTGGGCCATTCACTCGTCATCTCTAATCGTCATGAGATATTTCATTCATATTGTTGAAAATGAAACGAACAATATTGTTTAGAGAAATTAAACAATATTTTTTACACTATTCTAATCTACTTCAGCTATTCCATTCTTACTGTAAAATTAAACAATATTGTTTACATTCCTCTAATCGACATGAGTTAAACCATTCTTACTGTAGGAAAGTCTGTAAAATTTAAAAAAATATTGTTTACGCTGTATATTTGAATGAATGTTTATCCTAACATTACAATATTTTACTCTTTTGGCGCGTTTAGGAATGACTCAATTTTCAAAACTTGAATCGTACTCTTTTTATATGATTAAAGTTGGTACGATTTAAGTAAATACATAGAAATATTCCTAACAGAAATGAAGATGGGTGTACTAATTGTTTACACTGTTTTAATCGTCCCCAGACATATCGCTTACATTGCTTACAATATTGCTTACATTTCTCTAATCGTACTGAAGTATATCCTTAACACTGTAGGGAGACTGTAAAATTAAACAACATTGTTTACATTTCTCTAATCGTACTGAGATATATCCTTCACACTGTAAGGAATACTGTAAAATTTATCAATTTTGTTTACATTTCTCTAATCGTACTGAGATATATCCTTCACACTGTAGGGAAGACTGTAAAATTAAACAATATTGCTTACATTTCTCTAATCGTACTGAGATATATCCTTCACACTGTAGGGAAGACTGTAAAATTAAACAATATTGCTTACATTTCTCTAATCGTACTGAGATATATCCTTCACACTGTAGGGAAGACTGTAAGACTAAACAACATTGTTTACATTTCTCTAATCGCACTGAGGTATATCCTTCATACTGTAGGGAAGACTGTAAAATTAAACAATATTGTTTACGTTTCTCTAATCGTACTGAGGTATATCCTTCACACTGTAGGGAAGACTGTAAAACTAAACAACATTGTTTACATTTCTCTAATCGTACTGAGGTATATCCTTCACACTGTAGGGAAGACTGTAAAACTAAACAACATTGTTTACATTTCTCTAATCGTACTGAGGTATATCCTTCATACTGTAGGGAAGACTGTAAAATTAAACAATATTGTTTACGTTTCTCTAATCGTACTGAGGTATATCCTTCACACTGTAGGGAAGACTGTAAAATTATTCAATTTTGTTTACATTTCTCTAATCGTACTGAGGTATATCCTTCACACTGTAGGGAAGACTGTAAGACTAAACAACATTGTTTACATTTCTCTAATCGTACTGAGGTATATCCTTCATACTGTAGGGAAGACTGTAAAATTAAACAATATTGTTTACGTTTCTCTAATCGTACTGAGGTATATCCTTCATACTGTAGGGAAGACTGTAAAATTAAACAATATTGTTTACGTTTCTCTAATCGTACTGAGGTATATCCTTCACACTGTAGGGAAGACTGTAAAACTAAACAACATTGTTTACATTTCTCTAATCGTACTGAGGTATATCCTTCACACTGTAGGGAAGACTGTAAAACTAAACAACATTGTTTACATTTCTCTAATCGTACTGAGGTATATCCTTCATACTGTAGGGAAGACTGTAAAATTAAACAACATTGTTTACATTTCTCTAATCGTACTGAGGTATATACTTCTCACTGTAGGGAAGACTGTCTAATTAAACAATATTGTTTACATTTCTCTAATCGTACTGAGGTTTCCTTCATACTGTATGGAAGATTGTGAAATTAAACAACATTGTTTACATTTCTCTAATCGTACTGAGGTATATACTTCTCACTGTAGGGAAGACTGTCTAATTAAACAATATTGTTTACATTTCTCTAATCGTACTGAGGTACATCCTTCATACTGTAGGGAAGACTGTAAAATTAAACAATATTAATCACTTAAACAATAGTTTATGACTATCCGAACTTTCAATTTAGTAAATTTGTTAAAACTTACTGAAACAGAAGGTTTTCCATCGCTATGTGCCGATCTTCATCAGTGTCTTCTGCTTGGAGATGTTGGGTCAAGCGGTGACGGTTTTAAAGGTAGGTTTTCGATAGTATCAAAGAGTTATGTGCGATTTGTATTGTGTTTGTTCGTTTAATAGGTTTGTACTTTGTGTTTTTGTGTGTGTGTGTGTAAATTTCATATTGTTCTAGTGTGTTGAAATGTAGTCCTATTTTGTTGATGTGTAGGATTTCTAGGTTATGGTAAATGTCTGTGTATCTGTGTCCTGTATCTTTTATGTGGTTGTAAAATGTTGAGTTGGTGTTCTGTTTGTGTTCTTCGACTCTTTGTTTAAAGCTGCAACCTGTTTGTCCAATGTAGAATTTGTTACATTCGTCGCAGTTCAGTTTGTATACGCCTGGTGCTTGTAGTTTATCTTTGTTGTTGGTGTTGTGTTGTATTTTGTATTGTAACTTGTTATTAGTTTTGTATGCTATTTTGTATCCTTTTTTTTTCAAATTTGAGGGGTATTTTGTTTGTTGTTTTGTTTATGAATGGTAATGTGATGTATTTGTTTTCCCTGTCTGTAGTGTTAATTTTAGTGTTTTTTTGTATTTTGTACATTAGTTTGTAGTTTGTCTATTATTGTGATGTTATATCCATTTGTGTATGCTAAATATTTAATTGTGTCTAGTTCTTTATTTATGTTTTCTGTGGTCATTGGGACTTCTTTAAGTCTATGGAGCATGGATCTGAAGGCAGCGTGTTTGTGTTGGATAGTGTGCGTGGTTTGAGGTGTTGTGGATAAGTGTGTCTGTCGTTATGGGTTTCCTGTAAATGTTGAAACTGTGTTTTTCGCTGCCTTCAGATCCATGCTCTCTTAGCCCATATACATTTTTGGAGCCCGGTATGAAAATTTCCCTCTACAATAGTGGCTTCCGTATAATACGTAAGTACCAATATATATATATATATATATATATAGAAGAATTAATAATGAATGAATTAATATGTATTAAATATAGCAATACAATTTTACAAATTATTATATATAAATGATCTCTACAGATTCCATTCCTTAAATTTTGTAAGTTAGCTTCTACTACTTACCAAAAATCTCTAGATATTAGAAATGTAACTTGGAAAAATGAACTCCAAAAGATTACAAAAATGCAGACTAATGTAGAAAATAAAAGTATCTCTACAAAGCACAAACAATTCCATTAACAAAAACCACTTTCAAGTCGCATCAAAGTTTTCGAAATATCTAAAAAGATAATGTTTACCAATAAACGGAGCCAGAAATATCGTAAATTAAGTTACAGGAGATAAAAGAACAAAAAGTAAGTAGGCCGAGGGGAAAGTAAAAACATACTTTGAATGGGAAGAGTAATTCCAGAACAAGTCTGCGCTAATTTCATCTTCCCGGAAAGTTTTAAAACATCAGTTGTAGAAACGTTTTGGAAAACAATTTACGAAACGACTAAAATCGTCTGGAAAGAGTTTCTTGCCGAGTTGAACACAATCTGAGGTGATAAAAAACTACGAAAATGTAACGCGTTGTTGAGTTAAATTGCGGTGAGATTAAAAATAGGCAATCAAATTAAGTTATTTTTAATAATTTTTAAGTAGCAATTACTTAATACTTCCTGTATACGTCTTTAAGGATACCAGTACGGGTCTATCCTGCCATGTTAATTACGCAAGGTTTGTCCATTATTCTCAGAAACTACAAGAGATACGTTAACAAACGTTTTACCACAAATTCTTCACTTATTGTAGTACAAGCACACGGGTTTAGAGGAAAAGCACAAAAATCCTTTTTTTAGTTTTAATATTTACCAAATATTAAAAACAATTTATATATATATATATATATATATATATATATAAATTTAAATTGAAAGTAATTTTTATATTTCCCCGAGATAAATTGTCAATAGCTACGTTAGATAGCATATTTTTACCATCATGACCTTTAACGTCACTAAATGTCAAGTGTTTGTTTTCTCAGTCTTGTGCCCATTCTTTGTGGAATATGCCCGACACATCCAAGTTTACCTGTGTCACAGTCAGCGCAATAACTTGTGTAGGCCTACTACTCATATAACAATGAAAGCTATCACTTCTTGCCGTTGTTCTAAGCTGTGAACGTTTTTTTACCAATATTTATTATGTGTACTTGTGAACGTGTTTTTATTCTGTGTTAAAAGTTGAACTATTTGTTAGGATATTTTAAATAACAAACCCAATAACCACAAAATGACTTTATTTAATCACTTGATGTACATTTCGGTTACCAGGTAACCATCTTCAGAAGTACTGAACAAAATTAACTTAATTTACAACGTAACATATAGCAAAAAATATTGTTAGGAGCAAAAAAAAATTATTTGTTAGGAGTTTATCTCTCATAAGCAAATTATAAAAAAATAATAATTTTTATAAACTTTTTGCACTACTGTTCCCCTTAAGAGAAAAATAGAATATTCATTGTCTCTGTTCACAGGGTTTCTTTTAACAAAGGTTTCATTGTTTGTTGCAATTATTAATATTTCAAGAAAACGAGTTAGGTTATGTGAAAAGATTTACGTAAATATGTTTTTATAAAAATATTTATTTTCAATTTTCAATAAAACAACCATACACTCGTTATTTGTCTTTTGCTTTAAACTGTTCTAATAACTAAATATCTGAAAATTAACTAAACCGGAGCTGCTGAACAATGTAAGCAATCAGCTGGGTTAAACTCAATAAATAGCTATTAAATAGAACCGATGTAGTCATGGATAACCTAAGCGATCAGCTGTTCAGTTCGGTAAATTATCAAGGCTAGGTAAATATCTATCATTATTGTAAACACGAAAACTGTTTAACACGTTCGCTCCTACAGTAGAATATATTTTCTGTTAAAATATCCCAGCCTTTTAGCAATACTGGTGCCAACTGTGTTTACACATAGACCTGCGGCACATATATGCCGGACTGTTTAGGCTTTCTAGACTTTTTAATTAGGCCTAATCTACTTGAGTGTAATAAATACTTTACCAACAACTTATTATGTAAATTTGGTTTAGTATTTCCCCTCAATTTGAAGAGTACAACTGGTTTATGTGAAGCACATATATGTTCCAGTTGGTCTTTAGCAATAAAATTATTTTTTTAAATACTGTAGACCAAGCGACACATTACAGCAAAAAAACAATATTCCTTAATAATATTATTACAAAATATTTATCTGACGGAAATTATACTGACTAAATTGTATGTTTATGTCCATACATTAATTTTGTTGTAGGCGTCACTATAAAATTTCTGTGCTCAAAACTTGTAATACAAATTCAAAATTAGTTAATGAATAATTTGTGTTGTAAATTGTAAATTTAGCGTAAAGTGATTTTACAATGTAAATGTAATTATTACAAAAATAATAACAATTCTGCAATTATAACAGGTCAACATTTGACAAATTTATAAAGATAAAATTTATTACATCACTGAGTCTTTATGTCATTTGCAAAGGAACAAGCATCCTAGCAAGGTATTTTAATTGGCGTCGGGGAAACCACTCTCTTAGATTTTAATTATAATCTTTTAAAGACAAAAGGAAATAACGAACTTGCTTTCAAGTAAGACTTTCATTAGGATGAAAGTGTGTTTCTAAGCATGCTAACAAAGTCAAATCATATTATAAACACGGTTAGTCTTGAAATTGCAAACAATTATTACTTAAGTAAATATTTTATATTTAAAATTAATTATAATTTATTCAGTTATAATATCTACTAACATTTGCTTTGAAACATGATTATTATACATAAATACAGTATGTAATGAATATATTCTAACACTTTAACCCGGCAGTGTTCGCGTGAAAAATAAATGTGAGGGGTCGCACACGGTGTATTCGACCAGGTCATTTTATTAATAAAAACAAAAATACTGAACAATATTTTATTTAAAAATAAAAACATCGTAACTAAGTATAATGTATTTACTTATTTATTGGTTTTAATTGTGACATTAATGTATTAAATAATTTTAAATAATATTTTAAGATTTAACAAATTTATTTTTTGAAATAAAGTACAAGACTTTAGATAAGTTGTCATAACATAATGATTCTTTTACAAAGAGTTATGTTTAATAATATATTCTGGAAGAAAACTAATTTCTGAATAAGAAAATGTACTGGATGTTTACAATAACTGTAAAGTAAAAGAACCATTTTAATCAAAATGTGTTGAAAGTTTAAGTATATTTAGCATAATATTACAATTATAGTGATGAAATGAAAGTGTAAAAATTTATGATTTTAAACAAAAAATTACATACAGTATATCTAAATACCTGAGGGTTATAGCAATGAAATTCCTTACAGTTCCTTCTCCGATTGATGCCCTTGGGTGGCGCAGTCTTGACAAGAAGGCACAGTGTGTTACCTGATGAATCTACGACAGCTGTTGCACCGAG
>JBAIZL010000002.1:83636851-83644351 GCA_036971475.1 Prosapia bicincta | reverse complement strand
CTTTTCAAAACACATTTCGTCTCGTGTTTTACTAGTAAAAATATCTACCTAAAACTGCAAATAACCTAAAAGAATAAAAATATTTACATAGTCTTGTCTTCTTCATTGCTGATGACGTCACGTCCAAGCAGTTGGCATTTACTGCATGGTTGAGAGTTGCAAATCAGGCAACGAAATGCAATATGAAAAACGTGGTACAAAAAATGTAACATAAAAAGCAAACTTTAAAATATATACCCATGAAATATGAAGTTAATATTGTGAAACTAACTGGATTTTAAAATAATATAAAACGACTTTTGAAATCAGTGAGTTCTTAAACAGATGTTTGTTTGCGTTTTGCAGATAATATATTAGGAATAAAGGAAGCTATGAATACTTTTTATATTCTCATTATTGCTGTCTTAGTTTCGTCCAGTAACTAATGTCACAGCGACAAAGTAATTTCTATTAAACACATTGTTTATAAGACAATAACGGGTGAATATTGTAAACAGCGAAACAAAATTAATTTAAATTGGTTATATTATATTCGTGAATAAAACAAACTTGGTAATTTACTATCTTGTTCTTCGTACAAAATGAGGCAACAGCTAAATTGCAGCATATCCTGGATATCATCAGATTCTGGACAAGACAGTGGAACATAAAGAATAATGGAATCACGTTACCTAATGGTAAATTTACCAATAAGCCAGAGAGCAAAACCGACCTCATAATATAAGGCCGTCCGTTATTAAAGCAAATGGTTTAAATACCTAGGTCTAAAGTAACTTGGATACCCTCGCGAAGATGAGAGATGAACTGGAGATCCGCTACAGAAGACTAGCTTGGCTCATAGGTCTGTATTCTGAGTTTAGCCCTTGCAATGAATTGCTGGTGTACAACCCATGGCCATACGGTTCTCACTCTGGGGCTCTACCAAGAGTAACAATATGCAAGTCATCGAGGGTTTCCAAAATAAACTGTTGAGATCCATAGTGAGGGCTCCATGGAACGTCCGAAACTTTGCCATATATCCAGGCCTCAAGATGAGGGCTCCATGGAACGTCTGAAACTTTGCCATATATCCAGACCTCAAGATGAGGGCTCCATGGAACGTCCGAAACTTTGCCATATATCCAGACCTCAAGATGAGGGCTCCATGGAACCTCCGAAACTTTGCCATAACCAGACCTCAAGATGAGGGCTCCATGGAACGTCCGAAACTTTGCCATATATCCAGACCTCAAGATGAGGGCTCCATGGAACCTCCGAAACTTTGCCATAACCAGACCTCAAGATGAGGGCTCCATGGAACGTCCGAAACTTTGCCATATATCCAGACCTCAAGATGAGGGCTCCATGGAACGAACGAAACTTTGCCATATATCCAGACCTCAAGATAAGAGCCCCATGGAACGTTCGAAACTTTGCCATATATCCAGATATCAAGATGAGGGCTCCATGGAACGTCCGAAACTTTGCCATATATCCAGACCTCAAGATGAGGGCTCCATGGAACGTCTGAAACTTTGCCATATATCCAGACCTCAAGATGAGGGCTCCATGGAACCTCCGAAACTTTGCCATAACCAGACCTCAAGATGAGGGCTCCATGGAACGTCCGAAACTTTGCCATATATCCAGACCTCAAGATGAGGGCTCGATGGAACGTCCGAAACTTTGCCATATATCCAGACCTCAAGATGAGGGCTCCATGGAACGTCCGAAACTTTGCCATATATCCAGACCTCAAGATGAGGGCTCCATGGAACGTCTGAAACTTTGCCATATATCCTGACCTCAAGATGAGGACTCCATGGAACCTCCGAAACTTTGCCATAACCAGACCTCAAGATGAGGGCTCCATGGAACGTCCGAAACTTTGCCATATATCCAGACCTCAAGATGAGGGCTCCATGGAACGTCTGAAACTTTGCCATATATCCTGACCTCAAGATGAGGGCTCCATGGAACCTCCGAAACTTTGCCATAACCAGACCTCAAGATGAGGGCTCCATGGAACGTCCGAAACTTTGCCATATATCCAGACCTCAAGATGAGGGCTCCATGGAACGTCCGAAACTTTGCCATATATCCAGACCTCAAGATGAGTGCTCAATGGAACGTCCAAAATTATGCCATATATCCAGACCTCAAGATGAGGGCTCCATTGAACGTCCGAAACTTTGCCATATATCCAGACCTCAAGATGAAGGCTCCATGGAACCTCCGAAACTTTGCCATAACCAGACCTCAAGATGAGGGCTCCATGGAACGTCCGAAACCTTGCAATATATCCAGACCTCAAGATGAGGACTCCATGGAAAGTCCGAAACTTTGCAATATATCCAGACCTCAAGATGAAGGCTCCATGGAAAGTCCGAAACTTTGCCATATATCCAGACCTCAAGATGAGGGCTCCATGGAACGTCTGAAACTTTGCCATATATCCAGACCTCAAGATGAGGGCTCCATGGAACCTCCGAAACTTTGCCATAACCAGACCTCAAGATGAGGGCTCCATGGAACGTCCGAAACTTTGCCATATATCCAGACCTCAAGATGAGGGCTCGATGGAACGTCCGAAACTTTGCCATATATCTAGACCTCAAGATGAGGGCTCCATGGAACGTCCGAAACTTTGCCATATATCCAGACCTCAAGATGAGGGCTCCATGGAACGTCTGAAACTTTGCCATATATCCTGACCTCAAGATGAGGGCTCCATGGAACCTCCGAAACTTTGCCATAACCAGACCTCAAGATGAGGGCTCCATGGAACGTCCGAAACTTTGCCATATATCCAGACCTCAAGATGAGTGCTCCATGGAACGTCTGAAACTTTGCCATATATCCTGACCTCAAGATGAGGGCTCCATGGAACCTCCGAAACTTTGCCATAACCAGACCTCAAGATGAGGGCTCCATGGAACGTCCGAAACTTTGCCATATATCCAGACCTCAAGATGAGGGCTCCATGGAACGTCCGAAACTTTGCCATATATCCAGACCTCAAGATGAGTGCTCAATGGAACGTCCAAAATTTTGCCATATATCCAGACCTCAAGATGAGGGCTCCATGGAACGTCCGAAACTTTGCCATATATCCAGACCTCAAGATGAGGGCTCCATGGAACCTCCGAAACTTTGCCATAACCAGACCTCAATATGAGGGCTCCATGGAACCTCCGAAACTTTGCCATAACCAGACCTCAAGATGAGGGCTCCATGGAACGTCCGAAACTTTGCCATATATCCAGACCTCAAGATGAAGGTCCCATGGAAAGTCCGAAACTTTGCCATATATCCAGACCTCAAGATGAAGGCTCCATGGAAAGTCCGAAACTTTGCCATATATCCAGACCTCAAGATGAGGACTCCATGGAAAGTCCGAAACTTTGCAATATATCCAGACCTCAAGATGAAGGCTCCATGGAAAGTCCGAAACTTTGCCATATATCCAGACCTCAAGATGAAGGCTCCATGGAAAGTCCGAAACTTTGCCATATATCCAGACCTCAAGATGAGGGCTCCATGGAAAGTCCGAAACTTTGCAATATATCCAGACCTCAAGATGAGGACTCCATGGAAAGTCCGAAACTTTGCAATATATCCAGACCTCAAGATGAGGGCTTCATGGAACGTTCGAAACTTTGCCATATATCCAGACCTCAAGATGAAGGCTCCATGGAAAGTCCGAAACTTTGCCATATATCCAGACCTCAAGATGAAGGCTTCATGGAAAGTCCGAAACTTTGCCATATATCCAGACCTCAAGATGAAGGCTCCATGGAAAGTCCGAAACTTTGCCATATATCCAGACCTCAAGATGAAGGCTCCATGGAAAGTCCGAAACTTTGCCATATATCCAGACCTCAAGATGAAGGCTCCATGGAAAGTCCGAAACTTTGCCATATATCCAGACCTCAAGATGAGGGCTTCATGGAACGTTCGAAACTTTGCCATATATCCAGACCTCAAGATGAGGAGCGTGAGATGGGACGCCACAGCTGCAGCAGTGAATCACTTCGAGCGGCTCCAGCCACAAGGACCTACAGCTGGCTCACAAAGTGCCAGGAAGCACAAAGGTGCCAAAGCCTTTGCACCTGGTCCCAAACCAACATTACCTTCAAGAATCAGCCCTACAAGAATATCAGGTCAGTGTTGTTCCCTGGAATAAGCTTGACACTATTCAACCGACCTCAGAAAGCAACCTGCTAGATAGAACTTATCTTAGTTGCATAAGAAAAAGTTATTTAACTCGGTTGGTAATATTAAAGAAATAGTTGGAATAAAGAAGAACTTTTCATGAAGAAGGTTTTATATTGAATTTAATACGATAAAGGAAAGTCGAACAAGAATCGTAAGAAAGGCCTTTTAACGGAAAACAAATTAAATGCTTCTTTGAGGTATGAGTGACCTGTTGAAAATACCACAGTCATCTGTAAACTCTGATACACTGAAGAAAACGTTCGTATGGAAAACATTTTGCTTTATAATTATAAGGCTAATACCTTTGTTGTAGTTTTTAAATATTCTAACTTATTTTAAAAAAATTAATTAAATTGATTAGCTATATGTGTCCACTAATGCAGCCCCAATTTGTAGTTTTCTGTCGTCTTAAAGTCGAGTCATGTTTTCTCTTTATGAAAAGGGATGTAAGAAATATTTGCACGCTTGTAAATATTCTAACATGAAATTTGTTTATTATATTTTGGACAGTCAAATCTTTATAAGTACTTATTTATTTTGTTATTAATTTATCACGATAGAGCTCTACGTTCGTACGCTTGTACGGATGTTGTATCGATCAGCTTGTCCATCATGTGAAGACACAAGTTAGATTTCCGGATTTGTGAGTGATTAGCTGAACTCAATAAACCATAGATTACAAAGGCTCAAAGAAAAAAACCAATCAATTGGAGTCACAGGTTCTAAATATTTACCCTGAAAGCTAAGAAAACTTCTTTTCTGATTTAGAAAAGGTTAGTGATGAGAAGGAAATGAATAAAGTTTTGTCAGTTGACAAACAAAGAACATAACTAACAATCCGTGACTAAATTACCAATAAAGATGATGCACATAAGAACTTACTTTATCTTTTTCTGGTAATGCCGCCGGTTCTATGCAAAATGTCGTTTTTTGCATATAAGTGCCTAAATCAGATCTGAAATTATTTAGTGATAGCATACTCTTTGGATTGTGTACAGTTTGTCTATAAAATTTCAATACTTCCTTTCGTGTTCTCTGAATATTTCAACGGAAAATTATGTTGTAATTTCATTTTCTTAATAAATATATGTTTACAAATACTTAAAAATAGACTATGGACGATTGAATACTGACGTAATAGTGCTTAGATCGATTTTCGAAATATTCGAAAACTGTCAAAAAGAATATTTTGTGCTAAAGATCAGTTTGGGAAGTGAAAAGAACTGTTAAGGATCGTACAATCTTGGATATTAATGAAATCTTATAAGGAGGCCATGTAAATATTTCGTTATTTAATCATTTGCACGGTATTTTGAAACCTTGTCAATGATGAAAATACATCAATAATCTTAAACAATTTTCAACTATTATATTTCTATGAGTAGTAATACAAAAAACATTTTAGATATTGCTTTTAAAACTTTAATAAAGTACATAAATAACTAATCTTATTAATTATTATTAATAATCTTATTATTATAATAAAAATATCGGAAACACCCCCCAATGCCACAAAACAATAAAAAGTAACTGATAGTATAAGTTACCGAAGATTAAACCCTTATGTACGTTTCAACGACCTTGTCATCATCATCAGAGAGTCCTTATACAAAACTACAATCTAGAAAACAATAGGTTGCAAACTAGACTGATAATAATAAGATCCTCTAATGATGATGACATGGCCATCGAAATGTACATAAGGGTTTAATTTTAGGTAAATTATCGGTTATATTTTATTATTTTTGTGGTATTGGGGTTGTTTCCAATATTTTTATTGTAACATATTGTACCACTGTGCTCTTGATATTGTAAACTAATCTAACGTTTAATATAATTGAAATTTTTAAAAATGTTTTAGGATAAACTTTTCTCTTCTTTTGTTATCGTTTCATCCGATACGCCTATCGCAACACACGTACCGTTCAATTCAATTTGTCGTGTAAGGAATGTGTAAGTGTGAACGGCGTGTTGCAGTATCTCAGGAGAATAATCGATCTGCATTTTTAGCAGGAGCATTCGTGACTCAGTCATGGATCATTCAATTTGCCGTTAAAGGATATATTCGAATGAGAATATGTAAGAGATATATTCACAAAACAAACACGCCTGTCACTCTCTCTCTCTCTCTCACGCGCACACACGCACAGACGCATTCGCATATTGTAAGCTCTAACTCGCACTCAAAAACACATACACTGCAACGGCAGTTTGCCATTGCGATGTAAAAAAGGTTTTTAAAAATTTCAATTAAAATAACGAGCAAAAGAGTGAAGAAAGGCAGTATTTTATTGTAAATTAAACAAAACTAACGAATAAATTTGACATCGGAAGTGAAATACAGATAATTAAGTGCAAGAAAATAACTGAAAAATACTATCTAGTGAACCTGACCATCAACATTTCTAAACAACAAGCAAAGTTTTAGAAACTCAATAGTGTGACCCTAAAATTAAAACTACGTTTTTCAGTACATTTTACGAATATCAGAGGCGAAAAAAACAAAAAAGACACCATTTGCTGTGCGTTGTCCGTCTAATGGAAGCTCCGTTTACAGGAGGGAAATATCATATGTACGTATTATTAAATTTTTCGCTTCTCAGAAAAAGCTCCGTCAAAATAAGTGTCCGCACGTTGGAGGTGTCCGTATATATATATATATATATATATATATATATATATATATATATATATATATATATATATATATATATATATATATGTGTGTGTGTGTGTGTGTGTGAGTGTGTGTGTGTGTGTGTAATTTGTGAATCTATGTACACCTACATCCAGTTAGAAACTATTTAATAAAATTGTTTTGGCTAATGCTGTAAAACGGATTGCCTGGATATTTCATAAAATACACGAGAAAAATGTTTTTCAGTTTTTGATAAAATTACTTCAATACATAGCGGTAGCATACATGGTAGGCGCACATATGCAGAATCCCTATGAAGTAATGTAAAATCTATACTTGTTTAATTTGGAGTGAAAATGTAATATACATGTAAATTATTCCCACAGAATTCCAAGCTGTCACCACAAGCTTTATGAGAAACAGTCTTTCATGTACTCATATTTTCTAGAAAAGAGCGGTAGTTTTTGTTGAAAATTTGCTTGTTAACCAACACAAATTTGGAAATTAATACCGAACTCTTTTGAGTGTCATATATAAAATATGTTAGAACATATGATTTAATTTTGTAAAAATATTTTATTAGATTATTATTTTCCTGAAGATGCTGGTACTATTTTATCGTTTTTGAAATATTTTTAATTTATTAACTATATTACAAGAAAACA
>JBAIZL010000002.1:83579351-83631851 GCA_036971475.1 Prosapia bicincta | reverse complement strand
TTTTTATTACAAAAGGACATATTCTCTTACATACGTGAATATATATCAATTTGCAAATATTATTTATTTGTAGAACAAAAAAAGCAATTCGAAAATTTTCTGTTTGATTTTTTTATTGTGATATTTTGTCTCTGTAAGAGTATTTAATCCTTTACCTTGTGTATATTTTATAGAAAATTATCGAGTTACAGTTGTAGTGTATTTAGTTCTTCTACCTTCTTTGGGATCTCTGACCCTTTGATATCTTTCTTTATATCTTGATTTTATACGAGATTATCTGACTGGGTGGCACAACATTATATCCTCATTTATGTTTTACTCAAATAGAAAGATTTAATTCGTTCATCTGCTTTTTATGCACAATATTTGTCATCCTCTCTTATTAGTTTATACTCTAAGTATATATATATATATATATATATATATATATATATATATATTACATAGGATGATATGTTTTCTTGTAATATAATTAATAAATTAAAATATTTCAATAACAAGAATAGTTTTAATACATATACTATTCAAAGCTTTTCGCCGATAAAACAATACCAGCATCTTCAGGAAAAATAATTATGTATTATATATATATATATATATATATATATATATATATATATATATATATATGAATAGTTACTATCCGGAGTACATCCGTTCATTCTACAGTGCATAACATCGCAGTTCCGACGTTTCGCTAGAATCTCTTCTAGCATTGACTAGGTGAACCCAACAGTTGAAGAGTGATTCAACTGCAGTTTATGCATTGCAGAATGAACGAATGTACTCCGGATAGTAACTATTCTTCATGTTTTCCACCCGTGAAGGAATACGTAGCAACACACACACACACACACACACACACACACACACACACACACACACACACACACACACACACACACACACACACACACACATATATATATATATATATATATATATATATATATATATATATATATATATATATATAACTAAGTCAAAATACAAATACAAGAATTATAATTGAATTTACAATTCAAAGCTTTTCGTTGGCTAACAGTACCAACATCATCTGCTAACAGTATGATGTTGGTACTGTTAGCCAACGAAAAGCTTTGAATAGTAAATTTAATTATAATTCTTGTGTTTGTATTTTGACTTAGTTCTTTATTAATACACAAGAATACATACTGGGATATATATATATATATATATATATATATATATATATATATATATATTTGTTCAAATTTTCAATCACTATTAAAATACTTTTTATTCATCCACTTAAGGCCAACTACACTTTGTAAAGTTGTGGTGGATAACCCTAGTTGTTATTAAAGTTTTTACAAATAATTATTCAATAATTAAATTAATTAAAATAATTTTAATTTTATATGAGAGAAAAACTACTCACAAAACGGGAGAGGTATGCAGTTTATTTCGTCTCATTTGGCATAAATTAAGTGTTAACATATGATTTCATAAAACAGCTGATTTTATGATATCGGTATGTTAGAACAGCTGTTTTAAGGAATGGGTTATAATACTTTATTCATATTAGTTGTAATTATTATCTAAGAAGCATTAAAATAAAATGTTTGTTAGTTGACCATAGTAGGAATAGACTTTAAAAGGTTTTTTTGTCTATTTCTTGTTACGTTATAAGTTTAATTAGTGATTTAAAAAAGTGATTCTAATGAAACTAGCCGGCGTATTGTATCTAGGTTTACTGTCACAAACAACGAATGAATATGACGTCTGTAAATTCAGCAATCAGACTGTTCCACGATGCAAACGTTGCGGTTTGATTGATTGTAAATAGTGCGGTGGAAACAGGACTCAATAAATGGAAAATTGATTTATTTATTAATATTCGCGCAATTCGTTGCGGTTTATACATAGCAGAGGGAAATTCATAACTACCGTGCCCTCTTCGTTTATTTTAATAAAAACAATTCACACATGCAGATAGGTCGGTATAAATTGGTTTTTTATCGCTTATATTCTTGCTTGATGATTGTTTATAAGACTACTAAATAAAGTAAGGTAAAAATATCAATCGAAACCTAAGTGAAGTATATCAGCCATTTTCCTATGAGTCGGATACAGAACTGGTCCGTTTTGTACCATACTCGGTCACAATCGTTCTTCTCTAACGATCTATCTGGTCTACTTTAATCAGGTGAACCCCACCTTTTATATGTTACCTATGCTACTCAATTATAATTTCTTCTCTTATTAATCTAGTTTATTCTGGAATTTTGAGGGCACTGTGAACCTTTCATGTAAGCCCTGTAAATAACTCGAATAAAACCAATAATTATAGCAATAATATATATAATAAGAATGTATTTATATAATATTATTTGTTATTATTTATCTATAAATATTTATATTGATTTATAATAAATTTATATATTTATTTATTTGTTTTTATTATATATTTATAATTTATTTAATAATATATTTATTTTTATTGTTATATTTATTATTATACTATAATTATAATTAGACTATATTATATAATAATAAATATATTATATTAATAATAATATAATAATGTATTAAATAGATAAATCCCATTGAAGTGATTTAACTTTTATATTAATTAACGTACATTTGTGAAAGACCTATTCAAAAGAAATATTTTCAACTGTCGAGATAACAAGTAAAGTCGGTGATGGGTCTTGTACGTTTATCACATAATTACATTTATTAAGTTCAACAACTGTCGTATTTTCAAGTTTTATTGTCTGTCATGAACAATTTAACCAATAATTTGATTTCCCTTCTTATAATCGTTTATTGCTGTTAAAACTGTCCCACATACCTACAAATTTTCTATAACCACGATCATGTTGGTGCCATATTACTTTAATTTGCCTTTTTATAATGTGTGTTTAGGTTTACGAATTTATTTGTATAGCAGGTTAAAGGCAAAATACCAGTTTTTAATATACCTGGTCACATTGAGGTCCATATAGATAGTTGTATAGCAGGTTAGAGGCAAATAACAGTTTTTAATATACCTGGTCACATTGAGGTCCATATAGATAGTTGTATAGCAGGTTAGAGGCAAATATCAGTTTTTAATATACCTGGTCACATTGAGGTCCATATAGATAGTTGTATAGCAGGTTAAAGGCAAAATATCAGTTTTTAATATACCTGGTCACATTGAGGTCCATATAGATAGTTGTATAGCAGGTTAGAGGCAAATAACAGTTTTTAATATACCTGGTCACATTGAGGTCCATATAGATAGTTGTATAGCAGGTTAGAGGCAAATATCAGTTTTTAATATACCTGGTCACATTGCGGTCCATATAGATAGTTGTATAGCAGGTTAGAGGCAAATAACAGTTTTTAATATACCTGGTCACATTGAGGTCCATATAGATATTTGTATAGCAGGTTAGAGGCAAATATCAGTTTTTAATATACCTGGTCACATTGAGGTCCATATAGATAGTTGTATAGCAGGTTAGAGGCAAATAACAGTTTTTAATATACCTGGTCACATTGAGGTCCATATAGATATTTGTATAGCAGGTTAAAGGCAAATATCAGTTTTTAATATACCTGGTCACATTGAGGTCCATATAGATAGTTGTATAGCAGGTTAGAGGCAAATAACAGTTTTTAATATACCTGGTCACATTGAGGTCCATATAGATATTTGTATAGCAGGTTAGAGGCAAATATCAGTTTTTAATATACCTGGTCACATTGAGGTCCATATAGATAGTTGTATAGCAGGTTAGAGGCAAATAACAGTTTTTAATATACCTGGTCACATTGAGGTCCATATAGATATTTGTATAGCAGGTTAAAGGCAAATATCAGTTTTTAATATACCTGGTCACATTGAGGTCCATATAGATAGTTGTATAGCAGGTTAGAGGCAAATAACAGTTTTTAATATACCTGGTCACATTGAGGTCCATATAGATATTTGTATAGCAGGTTAGAGGCAAATAACAGTTTTTAATATACCTGGTCACATTGCGGTCCATATAGATAGTTGTATAGCAGGTTAGAGGCAAATAACAGTTTTTAATATACCTGGTCACATTGCGGTCCATATAGATAGTTGTATAGCAGGTTAGAGGCAAATAACAGTTTTTAATATACCTGGTCACATTGCGGTCCATATAGATAGTTTTATAGCAGGTTAGAGGCAAATAACAGTTTTTAATATACCTGGTCACATTGCGGTCCATATAGATAGTTGTATAGCAGGTTAGAGGCAAATAACAGTTTTTAATATACCTGGTCACATTGCGGTCCATATAGATATTTGTATAGCAGGTTAGAGGCAAATAACAGTTTTTAATATACCTGGTCACATTGCGGTCCATATAGATAGTTGTATAGCAGGTTAGAGGCAAATAACAGTTTTTAATATACCTGGTCACATTGAGGTCCATATAGATAGTTGTATAGCAGGTTAGAGGCAAATAACAGTTTTTAATATACCTGGTCACATTGCGGTCCATATAGATAGTTGTATAGCAGGTTAGAGGCAAATAACAGTTTTTAATATACCTGGTCACATTGCGGTCCATATAGATAGTTGTATAGCAGGTTAGAGGCAAATAACAGTTTTTAATATACCTGGTCACATTGCGGTCCATATAGATAGTTGTATAGCAGGTTAGAGGCAAATAACAGTTTTTAATATACCTGGTCACATTGCGGTCCATATAGATAGTTGTATAGCAGGTTAGAGGCAAATAACAGTTTCTAATATACATGGTCACATTGCGGTCCATATAGATAGTTGTATAGCAGGTTAGAGGCAAATAACAGTTTTTAATATACCTGCTCACATTGCGGTCCATATAGATAGTTGTATAGCAGGTTAGAGGCAAAATACCAGTTTTTAATATACCTGGTCACATTGAGGTCCATATAGATATTTGTATAGCAGGTTAAAGGCAAATATCAGTTTTTAATATACCTGGTCACATTGCGGTCCATATAGATAGTTGTATAGCAGGGTAAAGGCAAAATATCAGTTTTTAATATACCTGGTCACATTGAGGTCCATATAGATATTTGTATAGCAGGTTAAAGGCAAAATATAAGTTTTTAATATACCTGGTCACATTGAGGTCCATATAGATAGTTGTATAGCAGGTTAAAGGCAAAATATCAGTTTTTATTATACCTGGTCACATTGAGGTCCATATAGATATTTGTATAGCAGGTTAAAGGCAAAATATCAGTTTTTATTATACCTGGTCACATTGAGGTCCATATAGATATTTGTATAGCAGGTTAAAGGCAAAATATCAGTTTTTATTATACCTGGTCACATTGAGGTCCATATAGATATTTGTATAGCAGGTTAAAGGCAAAATATCAGTTTTTATTATACCTGGTCACATTGAGGTCCATATAGATATTTGTATAGCAGGTTAAAGGCAAAATATCAGTTTTTAATATACCTGGTCACATTGAGGTCCATATAGATATTTGTATAGCAGGTTAGAGGCAAAATATCAGTTTTTAATATACCTGGTCACATTGAGGTCCATATAGATATTTGTATAGCAGGTTAAAGGCAAAATATAAGTTTTTAATATACCTGGTCACATTGAGGTCCATATAGATAGTTGTATAGCAGGTTAAAGGCAAAATATCAGTTTTTAATATACCTGGTCACATTGAGGTCCCTATAGATAGTTGTATAGCAGGTTAAAGGCAAAATATCAGTTTTTAATATACCTGGTCACATTGAGGTCCATATAGATATTTGTATAGCAGGTTAAAGGCAAAATATAAGTTTTTAATATACCTGGACACATTGAGGTCCATATAGATAGTTGTATAGCAGGTTAAAGGCAAAATATCAGTTTTTAATATACCTGGTCACATTGAGGTCCATA
This sequence comes from Prosapia bicincta, assembly GCA_036971475.1. Taxonomy (NCBI): domain Eukaryota; kingdom Metazoa; phylum Arthropoda; class Insecta; order Hemiptera; family Cercopidae; genus Prosapia; species Prosapia bicincta. The sequence goes on along the minus strand of JBAIZL010000002.1, from coordinate 83,625,969 downwards.
TAGATATTTGTATAGCAGGTTAAAGGCAAAATATCAGTTTTTAATATACCTGGTCACATTGAGGTCCATATAGATATTTGTATAGCAGGTTAAAGGCAAAATATAAGTTTTTAATATACCTGGTCACATTGAGGTCCATATAGATAGTTGTATAGCAGGTTAAAGGCAAAATATCAGTTTTTATTATACCTGGTCACATTGAGGTCCATATAGATATTTGTATAGCAGGTTAAAGGCAAAATATCAGTTTTTATTATACCTGGTCACATTGAGGTCCATATAGATATTTGTATAGCAGGTTAAAGGCAAAATATCAGTTTTTATTATACCTGGTCACATTGAGGTCCATATAGATATTTGTATAGCAGGTTAAAGGCAAAATATCAGTTTTTATTATACCTGGTCACATTGAGGTCCATATAGATATTTGTATAGCAGGTTAAAGGCAAAACATCAGTTTTTATTATACCTGGTCACATTGAGGTCCATATAGATATTTGTATAGCAGGTTAAAGGCAAAATATCAGTTTTTAATATACCTGGTCCCATTGAGGTCCATATATATATTTGTATAGCAGGTTAAAGGCAAAATATCAGTTTTTAATATACCTGGTCACATTGAGGTCCATATAGATATTTGTATAGCAGGTTAGAGGCAAAATATCAGTTTTTAATATACCTGGTCACATTGAGGTCCATATAGATATTTGTATAGCAGGTTAAAGGCAAAATAACAGTTTTTAATATACCTGGTCTCATTGAGGTCCATATAGATATTTGTATAGCAGGTTAAAGGCAAAATATCAGTTTTTAATATACCTGGTCACATTGAGGTCCATATAGATATTTGTATAGCAGGTTAAAGGCAAAATATCAGTTTTTAATATACCTGGTCACATTGCGGTCCATATAGATAGTTGTATAGCAGGTTAGAGGCAAATAACAGTTTTTAATATACCTGGTCACATTGCGGTCCATATAGATAGTTGTATAGCAGGTTAGAGGCAAATAACAGTTTTTAATATACCTGGTCACATTGCGGTCCATATAGATAGTTGTATAGCAGGTTAGAGGCAAAATACCAGTTTTTAATATACCTGGTCACATTGAGGTCCATATAGATATTTGTATAGCAGGTTAAAGGCAAATATCAGTTTTTAATATACCTGGTCACATTGCGGTCCATATAGATAGTTGTATAGCAGGGTAAAGGCAAAATATCAGTTTTTAATATACCTGGTCACATTGAGGTCCATATAGATAGTTGTATAGCAGGTTAAAGGCAAATAACAGTTTTTAATATACCTGGTCACATTGAGGTCCATATAGATAGTTGTATAGCAGGTTAAAGGCAAATAACAGTTTTTAATATACCTGGTCACATTGAGGTCCATATAGATATTTGTATAGCATGTTAAAGGCAAATATCAGTTTTTAATATACCTGGTCACATTGCGGTCCATATAGATAGTTGTATAGCAGGGTAAAGGCAAAATATCAGTTTTTAATATACCTGGTCACATTGAGGTCCATATAGATAGTTGTATAGCAGGTTAAAGGCAAATAACAGTTTTTAATATACCTGGTCACATTGAGGTCCATATAGATAGTTGTATAGCAGGTTAAAGGCAAATAACAGTTTTTAATATACCTGGTCACATTGAGGTCCATATAGATATTTGTATAGCAGGTTAAAGGCAAAATATCAGTTTTTATTATACCTGGTCACATTGAGGTCCATATAGATATTTGTATAGCAGGTTAAAGGCAAAATATCAGTTTTTATTATACCTGGTCACATTGAGGTCCATATAGATATTTGTATAGCAGGTTAAAGGCAAAACATCAGTTTTTATTATACCTGGTCACATTGAGGTCCATATAGATATTTGTATAGCAGGTTAAAGGCAAAATATCAGTTTTTAATATACCTGGTCACATTGAGGTCCATATAGATATTTGTATAGCAGGTTAAAGGCAAAATAACAGTTTTTAATATACCTGGTCTCATTGAGGTCCATATAGATATTTGTATAGCAGGTTAAAGGCAAAATATCAGTTTTTAATATACCTGGTCACATTGAGGTCCATATAGATATTTGTATAGCAGGTTAAAGGCAAAATATCAGTTTTTAATATACCTGGTCACATTGCGGTCCATATAGATAGTTGTATAGCAGGTTAGAGGCAAATAACAGTTTTTAATATACCTGGTCACATTGCGGTCCATATAGATAGTTGTATAGCAGGTTAGAGGCAAATAACAGTTTTTAATATACCTGGTCACATTGCGGTCCATATAGATAGTTGTATAGCAGGTTAGAGGCAAAATACCATTTTTTAATATACCTGGTCACATTGAGGTCCATATAGATATTTGTATAGCAGGTTAAAGGCAAATATCAGTTTTTAATATACCTGGTCACATTGCGGTCCATATAGATAGTTGTATAGCAGGGTAAAGGCAAAATATCAGTTTTTAATATACCTGGTCACATTGAGGTCCATATAGATAGTTGTATAGCAGGTTAAAGGTTAATAACAGTTTTTAATATACCTGGTCACATTGAGGTCCATATAGATAGTTGTATAGCAGGTTAAAGGCAAATAACAGTTTTTAATATACCTGGTCACATTGAGGTCCATATAGATATTTGTATAGCATGTTAAAGGCAAATATCAGTTTTTAATATACCTGGTCACATTGCGGTCCATATAGATAGTTGTATAGCAGGGTAAAGGCAAAATATCAGTTTTTAATATACCTGGTCACATTGAGGTCCATATAGATAGTTGTATAGCAGGTTAAAGGCAAATAACAGTTTTTAATATACCTGGTCACATTGAGGTCCATATAGATAGTTGTATAGCAGGTTAAAGGCAAATAACAGTTTTTAATATACCTGGTCACATTGAGGTCCATATAGATATTTGTATAGCAGGTTAAAGGCAAAATATCAGTTTTTATTATACCTGGTCACATTGAGGTCCATATAGATATTTGTATAGCAGGTTAAAGGCAAAATATCAGTTTTTATTATACCTGGTCACATTGAGGTCCATATAGATATTTGTATAGCAGGTTAAAGGCAAAACATCAGTTTTTATTATACCTGGTCACATTGAGGTCCATATAGATATTTGTATAGCAGGTTAAAGGCAAAATATCAGTTTTTAATATACCTGGTCACATTGAGGTCCATATAGATATTTGTATAGCAGGTTAAAGGCAAAATATCAGTTTTTAATATACCTGGTCCCATTGAGGTCCATATATATATTTGTATAGCAGGTTAAAGGCAAAATATCAGTTTTTAATATACCTGGTCACATTGAGGTCCTTATAGATATTTGTATAGCAGGTTAAAGGCAAAATATCAGTTTTTAATATACCTGGTCCCATTGAGGTCCATATAGATATTTGTATAGCAGGTTAAAGGCAAAATATCAGTTTTTAATATACCTGGTCACATTGAGGTCCATATAGATATTTGTATAGCAGGTTAAAGGCAAAATATCAGTTTTTAATATACCTGGTCACATTGAGGTCCATATAGATATTTGTATAGCAGGTTAAAGGCAAAATATCAGTTTTTAATATACCTGGTCACATTGAGGTCCATATAGATATTTGTATAGCAGGTTAAAGGCAAAATATCAGTTTTTAATATACCTGGTCACATTGAGGTCCATATATATATTTGTATAGCAGGTTAAAGGCAAAATATCAGTTTTTAATATACCTGGTCCCATTGAGGTCCATATAGATATTTGTATAGCAGGTTAAAGGCAAAATATCAGTTTTTAATATACCTGGTCACATTGAGGTCCATATAGATATTTGTATAGCAGGTTAAAGGCAAAATATCAGTTTTTAATATACCTGGTCACATTGAGGTCCATATAGATATTTGTATAGCAGGTTAAAGGCAAAATATCAGTTTTTAATATACCTGGTCACATTGAGGTCCATATAGATATTTGTATAGCAGGTTAAAGGCAAAATATCAGTTTTTAATATACCTGGTCACATTGAGGTCCATATAGATATTTGTATAGCAGGTTAAAGGCAAAATATCAGTTTTTAATATACCTGGTCACATTGAGGTCCATATAGATATTTGTATAGCAGGTTAAAGGCAAAATATCAGTTTTTAATATACCTGGTCACATTGAGGTCCTTATAGATATTTGTATAGCAGGTTAAAGGCAAATATCAGTTTTTAATATACCTGGTCACATTGAGGTCCATATAGATATTTGTATAGCAGGTTAAAGGCAAAATATCAGTTTTTAATATACCTGGTCACATTGAGGTCCATATATATATTTGTATAGCAGGTTAAAGGCAAAATATCAGTTTTTAATATACCTGGTCACATTGAGGTCCATATAGATATTTGTATAGCAGGTTAAAGGCAAAATATCAGTTTTTAATATACCTGGTCACATTGAGGTCCATATAGATATTTGGCAGGTTAAAGGCAAAATATCAGTTTTTAATATACCTGGTCACATTGAGGTCCATATATATATTTGTATAGCAGGTTAAAGGCAAAATATCAGTTTTTACTATACCTGGTCACATTGAGGTCCATATAGATATTTGTATAGCAGGTTAAAGGCAAAATATCAGTTTTTACTATACCTGGTCACATTGAGGTCCATATAGATATTTGTATAGCAGGTTAAAGGCAAATATCAGTTTTTACTATACCTGGTCACATTGAGGTCCATATAGATATTTGTATAGCAGGTTAAAGGCAAAATATCAGTTTTTACTATACCTGGTCACATTGAGGTCCATATATATATTTGTATAGCAGGTTAAAGGCAAAATATCAGTTTTTAATATACCTGGTCACATTGAGGTCCATATAGATATTTGTATAGCAGGTTAAAGGCAAAATATCAGTTTTTAATATACCTGGTCACATTGAGGTCCATATATATATTTGTATAGCAGGTTAAAGGCAAAATATCAGTTTTTAATATACCTGGTCACATTGAGGTCCATATATATATTTGTATAGCAGGTTAAAGGCAAAATATCAGTTTTTAATATACCTGGTCACATTGAGGTCCATATAGATATTTGTATAGCAGGTTAAAGGCAAAATATCAGTTTTTACTATACCTGGTCACATTGAGGTCCATATAGATATTTGTATAGCAGGTTAAAGGCAAAATATCAGTTTTTACTATACCTGGTCACATTGAGGTCCATATAGATATTTGTATAGCAGGTTAAAGGCAAATATCAGTTTTTACTATACCTGGTCACATTGAGGTCCAAATAGATATTTGTATAGCAGGTTAAAGGCAAATATCAGTTTTTAATATACCTGGTCACATTGAGGTCCATATAGATATTTGTATAGCACGTTAAAAGACAAAATAGCAGTTTTTAATATACCTGGTCACATTGAGGTCCATATAGATATTTGTATAGCAGGTTAAAGGCAAAATATCAGTTTTTAATATACCTGGTCACATTGAGGTCCATATAGATATTTGTATAGCACGTTAAAAGCAAAATATCAGTTTTTAATATACCTGGTCACATTGAGGTCCATATAGATATTTGTATAGCAGGTTAAAGGCAAATATCAGTTTTTAATATACCTGGACACATTGAGGTCCATATAGATATTTGTATAGCAGGTTAAAGGCAAATATCAGTTTTTAATATACCTGGTCACATTGAGGTCCATATAGATATTTGTATAGCACGTTAAAAGCAAAATATCAGTTTTTAATATACCTGGTCACATTGAGGTCCATATAGATATTTGTATAGCAGGTTAAAGGCAAAATATCAGTTTTTAATATACCTGGTCACATTGAGGTCCATATAGATATTTGTATAGCAGGTTAAAGGCAAATATCAGTTTTTAATATACCTGGTCACATTGAGGTCCATATAGATATTTGTATAGCAGGTTAAAGGCAAATATCAGTTTTTAATATACCTGGTCACATTGAGGTCCATATAGATATTTGTATAGCAGGTTAAAGGCAAAATATCAGTTTTTAATATACCTGGTCACATTGAGGTCCATATAGATATTTGTATAGCAGGTTAAAGGCAAATATCAGTTTTTAATATACCTGGTCACATTGAGGTCCATATAGATATTTGTATAGCAGGTTAAAGGCAAATATCAGTTTTTAATATACCTGGTCACATTGAGGTCCATATATATATTTGTATAGCAGGTTAAAGGCAAAATATCAGTTTTTAATATACCTGGTCACATTGAGGTCCATATAGATATTTGTATAGCAGGTTAAAGGCAAATATCAGTTTTTAATATACCTGGTCACATTGAGGTCCATATAGATATTTGTATAGCAGGTTAAAGGCAAATATCAGTTTTTAATATACCTGGTCACATTGAGGTCCATATATATATTTGTATAGCAGGTTAAAGGCAAATATCAGTTTTTAATATACCTGGTCCCATTGAGGTCCATATATATATTTGTATAGCAGGTTAAAGGCAAAATATCAGTTTTTAATATACCTGGTCACATTGAGGTCCATATAGATATTTGTATAGCAGGTTAAAGGCAAATATCAGTTTTTAATATACCTGGTCCCATTGAGGTCCATATATATATTTGTATAGCAGGTTAAAGGCAAATATCAGTTTTTAATATACCTGGTCACATTGAGGTCCATATAGATATTTGTATAGCAGGTTAAAGGCAAATATCAGTTTTTAATATACCTGGTCACATTGAGGTCCATATAGATATTTGTATAGCAGGTTAAAAGCAAAATATCAGTTTTTAATATACCTGGTCACATTGAGGTCCATATATATATTTGTATAGCAGGTTAAAGGCAAATATCAGTTTTTAATATACCTGGTCACATTGAGGTCCATATAGATATTTGTATAGCAGGTTAAAGGCAAAATATCAATTTTTAATATACCTGGTCACATTGAGGTCCATATAGATATTTGTATAGCAGGTTAAAGGCAAATATCAGTTTTTAATATACCTGGTCACATTGAGGTCCATATAGTTATTTGTATAGCAGGTTAAAGGCAAATATCAGTTTTTAATATACCTGGTCCCATTGAGGTCCATATATATATTTGTATAGCAGGTTAAAGGCAAAATATCAGTTTTTAATATACCTGGTCACATTGAGGTCCATATAGATATTTGTATAGCAGGTTAAAAGCAAAATATCAGTTTTTAATATACCTGGTCACATTGAGGTCCATATATATATTTGTATAGCAGGTTAAAGGCAAATATCAGTTTTTAATATACCTGGTCACATTGAGGTCCATATAGATATTTGTATAGCAGGTTAAAGGCAAAATATCAGTTTTTAATATACCTGGTCACATTGAGGTCCATATATATATTTGTATAGCAGGTTAAAGGCAAAATATCAGTTTTTAATATACCTGGTCACATTGAGGTCCATATAGATATTTGTATAGCAGGTTAAAGGCAAAATATCAGTTTTTACTATACCTGGTCACATTGAGGTCCATATAGATATTTGTATAGCAGGTTAAAGGCAAAATATCAGTTTTTACTATACCTGGTCACATTGAGGTCCATATAGATATTTGTATAGCAGGTTAAAGGCAAATATCAGTTTTTAATATACCTGGACACATTGAGGTCCATATAGATATTTGTATAGCAGGCTAAAGGCAAATATCAGTTTTTAATATACCTGGTCACATTGAGGTCCATATAGATATTTGTATAGCACGTTAAAAGCAAAATATCAGTTTTTAATATACCTGGTCACATTGAGGTCCATATAGATATTTGTATAGCAGGTTAAAGGCAAAATATCAGTTTTTAATATACCTGGTCACATTGAGGTCCATATAGATATTTGTATAGCACGTTAAAAGACAAAATAGCAGTTTTTAATATACCTGGTCACATTGAGGTCCATATAGATATTTGTATAGCAGGTTAAAGGCAAAATATCAGTTTTTAATATACCTGGTCACATTGAGGTCCATATAGATATTTGTATAGCACGTTAAAAGCAAAATATCAGTTTTTAATATACCTGGTCACATTGAGGTCCATATAGATATTTGTATAGCAGGTTAAAGGCAAATATCAGTTTTTAATATACCTGGACACATTGAGGTCCATATAGATATTTGTATAGCAGTTTAAAGGCAAATATCAGTTTTTAATATACCTGGTCACATTGAGGTCCATATAGATATTTGTATAGCACGTTAAAAGCAAAATATCAGTTTTTAATATACCTGGTCACATTGAGGTCCATATAGATATTTGTATAGCAGGTTAAAGGCAAAATATCAGTTTTTAATATACCTGGTCACATTGAGGTCCATATAGATATTTGTATAGCAGGTTAAAGGCAAATATCAGTTTTTAATATACCTGGTCACATTGAGGTCCATATAGATATTTGTATAGCAGGTTAAAGGCAAATATCAGTTTTTAATATACCTGGTCACATTGAGGTCCATATAGATATTTGTATAGCAGGTTAAAGGCAAAATATCAGTTTTTAATATACCTGGTCACATTGAGGTCCATATAGATATTTGTATAGCAGGTTAAAGGCAAATATCAGTTTTTAATATACCTGGTCACATTGAGGTCCATATAGATATTTGTATAGCAGGTTAAAGGCAAATATCAGTTTTTAATATACCTGGTCACATTGAGGTCCATATATATATTTGTATAGCAGGTTAAAGGCAAAATATCAGTTTTTAATATACCTGGTCACATTGAGGTCCATATAGATATTTGTATAGCAGGTTAAAGGCAAATATCAGTTTTTAATATACCTGGTCACATTGAGGTCCATATAGATATTTGTATAGCAGGTTAAAGGCAAATATCAGTTTTTAATATACCTGGTCACATTGAGGTCCATATATATATTTGTATAGCAGGTTAAAGGCAAATATCAGTTTTTAATATACCTGGTCCCATTGAGGTCCATATATATATTTGTATAGCAGGTTAAAGGCAAAATATCAGTTTTTAATATACCTGGTCACATTGAGGTCCATATAGATATTTGTATAGCAGGTTAAAGGCAAATATCAGTTTTTAATATACCTGGTCCCATTGAGGTCCATATATATATTTGTATAGCAGGTTAAAGGCAAATATCAGTTTTTAATATACCTGGTCACATTGAGGTCCATATAGATATTTGTATAGCAGGTTAAAGGCAAATATCAGTTTTTAATATACCTGGTCACATTGAGGTCCATATAGATATTTGTATAGCAGGTTAAAAGCAAAATATCAGTTTTTAATATACCTGGTCACATTGAGGTCCATATATATATTTGTATAGCAGGTTAAAGGCAAATATCAGTTTTTAATATACCTGGTCACATTGAGGTCCATATAGATATTTGTATAGCAGGTTAAAGGCAAAATATCAATTTTTAATATACCTGGTCACATTGAGGTCCATATAGATATTTGTATAGCAGGTTAAAGGCAAATATCAGTTTTTAATATACCTGGTCACATTGAGGTCCATATAGTTATTTGTATAGCAGGTTAAAGGCAAATATCAGTTTTTAATATACCTGGTCCCATTGAGGTCCATATATATATTTGTATAGCAGGTTAAAGGCAAAATATCAGTTTTTAATATACCTGGTCACATTGAGGTCCATATAGATATTTGTATAGCAGGTTAAAAGCAAAATATCAGTTTTTAATATACCTGGTCACATTGAGGTCCATATATATATTTGTATAGCAGGTTAAAGGCAAATATCAGTTTTTAATATACCTGGTCACATTGAGGTCCATATAGATATTTGTATAGCAGGTTAAAGGCAAATATCAGTTTTTAATATACCTGGTCCCATTGAGGTCCATATATATATTTGTATAGCAGGTTAAAGGCAAAATATCAGTTTTTAATATACCTGGTCACATTGAGGACCATATAGATATTTGTATAGCAGGTTAAAGGCAAATATCAGTTTTTAATATACCTGGTCCCATTGAGGTCCATATATATATTTGTATAGCAGGTTAAAGGCAAAATATCAGTTTTTAATATACCTGGTCACATTGAGGTCCATATAGATATTTGTATAGCAGGTTAAAGGCAAAATATAAGTTTTTAATATACCTGGTCACATTGAGGTCCATATAGATATTTGTATAGCAGGTTAAAGGAAAAGTATCAGTTTTTAATATACCTGGTCACATTGAGGTCCATATATATATTTGTATAGCAGGTTAAAGGCAAAATATAAGTTTTTAATATACCTGGTCACATTGAGGTCCATATATATATTTGTATAGCAGGTTAAAGGAAAAGTATCAGTTTTTAATATACCTGGTCCCATTGAGGTCCATATATATATTTGTATAGCAGGTTAAAGGCAAAATATAAGTTTTTAATATACCTGGTCACATTGAGGTCCATATAGATATTTGTATAGCAGGTTAAAGGAAAAGTATCAGTTTTTAATATACCTGGTCACATTGAGGTCCATATATATATTTGTATAGCAGGTTAAAGGCAAAATATAAGTTTTTAATATACCTGGTCACATTGAGGTCCATATAGATATTTGTATAGCAGGTTAAAGGAAAAGTATCAGTTTTTAATATACCTGGTCACATTGAGGTCCATATATATATTTGTATAGCAGGTTAAAGGCAAAATATAAGTTTTTAATATACCTGGTCACATTGAGGTCCATATAGATATTTGTATAGCAGGTTAAAGGCAAAATATAGGTTTTTAATATACCTGGTCCCATTGAGGTCCATATATATATTTGTATAGCAGGTTAAAGGCAAAATATAAGTTTTTAATATACCTGGTCCCATTGAGGTCCATATATATATTTGTATAGCAGGTTAAAGGCAAAATATAAGTTTTTAATATACCTGGTCCCATTGAGGTCCATATATATATTTGTATAGCAGGTTAAAGGCAAAATATCAGTTTTTAATATACCTGGTCCCATTGAGGTCCATATATATATTTGTATAGCAGGTTAAAGGCAAAATATAAGTTTTTAATATACCTGGTCACATTGAGGTCCATATAGATATTTGTATAGCAGGTTAAAGGCAAATATCAGTTTTTAATATACCTGGTCCCATTGAGGTCCATATAGATATTTGTATAGCAGGTTAAAGGCAAATATCAGTTTTTAATATACCTGGTCACATTGAGGTCCATATATATATTTGTATAGCAGGTTAAAGGCAAATATCAGTTTTTAATATACCTGGTCCCATTGAGGTCCATATAGATATTTGTATAGCAGGTTAAAGGCAAATATCAGTTTTTAATATACCTGGTCACATTGAGGTCCATATAGATATTTGTATAGCAGGTTAAAGGCAAATATCAGTTTTTAATATACCTGGTCACATTGAGGTCCATATAGATATTTGTATAGCAGGTTAAAGGCAAATATCAGTTTTTAATATACCTGGTCACATTGAGGTCCATATATATATTTGTATAGCAGGTTAAAGGAATAATATCAGTTTTTAATATACCTGGTCACATTGAGGTCCATATAGATATTTGTATAGCAGGTTAAAGGCAAATATCAGTTCTTAATATACCTGGTCCCATTGAGGTCCATATAGATATTTGTATAGCAGGTTAAAGGCAAATATCAGTTTTTAATATACCTGGTCACATTGAGGTCCATATAGATATTTGTATAGCAGGTTAAAGGCAAATATCAGTTTTTAATATACCTGGTCCCATTGAGGTCCATATAGATATTTGTATAGCAGGTTAAAGGCAAATATCAGTTTTTAATATACCTGGTCACATTGAGGTCCATATAGATATTTGTATAGCAGGTTAAAGGCAAATATCAGTTTTTAATATACCTGGTCCCATTGAGGTCCATATAGATATTTGTATAGCAGGTTAAAGGCAAATATCAGTTTTTAATATACCTGGTCACATTGAGGTCCATATAGATATTTGTATAGCAGGTTAAAGGCAAATATCAGTTTTTAATATACCTGGTCACATTGAGGTCCATATATATATTTGTATAGCAGGTTAAAGGCAAAATATCAGTTTTTAATATACCTGGTCACATTGAGGTCCATATAAATATTTGTATAGCAGGTTAAAGGCAAAATATCAGTTTTTAATATACCTGGTCACATTGAGGTCCATATAGATATTTGTATAGCAGGTTAAAGGCAAATATCAGTTTTTAATATACCTGGTCACATTGAGGTCCATATAGATATTTGTATAGCAGGTTAAAGGCAAATATCAGTTTTTAATATACCTGGTCACATTGAGGTCCATATATATATTTGTATAGCAGGTTAAAGGCAAAATATCAGTTTTTAATATACCTGGTCACATTGAGGTCCATATAGATATTTGTATAGCAGGTTAAAGGCAAAATATCAGTTTTTAATATACCTGGTCACATTGAGGTCCATATAGATATTTGTATAGCAGGTTAAAGGCAAATATCAGTTTTTAATATACCTGGTCCCATTGAGGTCCATATAGATATTTGTATAGCAGGTTAAAGGCAAATATCAGTTTTTAATATACCTGGTCACATTGAGGTCCATATAGATATTTGTATAGCAGGTTAAAGGCAAATATCAGTTTTTAATATACCTGGTCACATTGAGGTCCATATATATATTTGTATAGCAGGTTAAAGGCAAATATCAGTTTTTAATATACCTGGTCACATTGAGGTCCATATATATATTTGTATAGCAGGTTAAAGGCAAATATCAGTTTTTAATATACCTGGTCACATTGAGGTCCATATATATATTTGTATAGCAGGTTAAAGGCAAAATATCAGTTTTTAATATACCTGGTCACATTGAGGTCCATATAGATATTTGTATAGCAGGTTAAAGGCAAATATCAGTTTTTAATATACCTGGTCCCATTGAGGTCCATATAGATATTTGTATAGCAGGTTAAAGGCAAATATCAGTTTTTAATATACCTGGTCACATTGAGGTCCATATATATATTTGTATAGCAGGTTAAAGGCAAATATCAGTTTTTAATATACCTGGTCCCATTGAGGTCCATATATATATTTGTATAGCAGGTTAAAGGCAAAACATCAGTTTTTAATATACCTGGTCACATTGAGGTCCATATAGATATTTGTATAGCAGGTTAAAGGCAAATATCAGTTTTTAATATACCTGGTCACATTGAGGTCCATATAGATATTTGTATAGCAGGTTAAAGGCAAATATCAGTTTTTAATATACCTGGTCACATTGAGGTCCATATAGATAGTTGTATAGCAGGTTAAAGGCAAATATCAGTTTTTAATATACCTGGACACATTGAGGTCCATATAGATATTTGTATAGCAGGTTAAAGGCAAATATCAGTTTTTAATATACCTGGTCACATTGAGGTCCATATAGATATTTGTATAGCAGGTTAAAGGCAAAATATCAGTTTTTAATATACCTGGTCACATTGAGGTCCATATGGATATTTGTATAGCAGGTTAAAGGCAAATATCAGTTTTTAATATACCTGGTCACATTGAGGTCCATATAGATATTTGTATAGCAGGTTAAAGGCAAAATATCAGTTTTTAATATACCTGGTCACATTGAGGTCCATATAGATATTTGTATAGCAGGTTAAAGGCAAATATCAGTTTTTAATATACCTGGACACATTGAGGTCCATATAGATATTTGTATAGCAGGTTAAAGGCAAAATATCAGTTTTTAATATACCTGGTCACATTGAGGTCCATATAGATATTTGTATATCAGGTTAAAGGCAAATATCAGTTTTTAATATACCTGGTCACATTGAGGTCCATATAGATATTTGTATAGCAGGTTAAAGGCAAATATCAGTTTTTAATATACCTGGTCACATTGAGGTCCATATAGATATTTGTATAGCAGGTTAAAGGCAAATATCAGTTTTTAATATACCTGGTCACATTGAGGTCCATATAGATATTTGTATAGCAGGTTAAAGGCAAATATCAGTTTTTAATATACCTGGACACATTGAGGTCCATATAGATATTTGTATAGCAGGTTAAAGGCAAATATCAGTTTTTAATATACCTGGTCACATTGAGGTCCATATAGATATTTGTATAGCAGGTTAAAGGCAAATATCAGTTTTTAATATACCTGGACACATTGAGGTCCATATAGATATTTGTATAGCAGGTTAAAGGCAAATATCAGTTTTTAATATACCTGGTCACATTGAGGTCCATATAGATATTTGTATAGCAGGTTAAAGGCAAATATCAGTTTTTAATATACCTGGTCACATTGAGGTCCATATAGATATTTGTATAGCACGTTAAAAGCAAAATATCAGTTTTTAATATACCTGGTCACATTGAGGTCCATATAGATATTTGTATAGCAGGTTAAAGGCAAAATATCAGTTTTTAATATACCTGGTCACATTGAGGTCCATATAGATATTTGTATAGCACGTTAAAAGCAAAATATCAGTTTTTAATATACCTGGTCACATTGAGGTCCATATAGATATTTGTATAGCACGTTAAAAGCAAAATATCAGTTTTTAATATACCTGGTCACATTGAGGTCCATATAGATATTTGTATAGCACGTTAAAAGCAAAATATCAGTTTTTAATATACCTGGTCACATTGAGGTCCATATAGATATTTGTATAGCAGGTTAAAGGCAAATATCAGTTTTTAATATACCTGGTCACATTGAGGTCCATGTAGATATTTGTATAGCACGTTAAAAGCAAAATATCAGTTTTTAATATACCTGGTCACATTGAGGTCCATATAGATATTTGTATAGCAGGGTAAGGGCAAATATCAGTTTTTAATACACCTGGTCACATTGAGGTCCATATAGATATTTGTATAGCAGGTTAATGGCAAATATCAGTTTTTAATATACCTGGTCACATTGAGGTCCATATAGATATTTGTATAGCAGGTTAAAGGCAAATATCAGTTTTTAATATACCTGGTCACATTGAGGTCCATATAGATATTTGTATAGCACGTTAAAAGCAAAATATCAGTTTTTAATATACCTGGTCACATTGAGGTCCATATAGATATTTGTATAGCAGGTTAAAGGCAAATATCAGTTTTTAATATACCTGGTCACATTGAGGTCCATATAGATATTTGTATAGCAGGTTAAAGGCAAATATCAGTTTTTAATATACCTGGTCACATTGAGGTCCATATAGATATTTGTATAGCACGTTAAAAGCAAAATATCAGTTTTTAATATACCTGGTCACATTGAGGTCCATATAGATATTTGTATAGCACGTTAAAAGCAAAATATCAGTTTTTAATATACCTGGTCACATTGAGGTCCATATAGATATTTGTATAGCACGTTAAAAGCAAAATATCAGTTTTTAATATACCTGGTCACATTGAGGTCCATATAGATATTTGTATAGCAGGTTAAAGGCAAATATCAGTTTTTAATATACCTGGTCACATTGAGGTCCATATAGATATTTGTATAGCACGTTAAAAGCAAAATATCAGTTTTTAATATACCTGGTCACATTGAGGTCCATATAGATATTTGTATAGCAGGTTAAAGGCAAATATCAGTTTTTAATATACCTGGTCACATTGAGGTCCATATAGATATTTGTATAGCAGGTTAAAGGCAAATATCAGTTTTTAATATACCTGGTCACATTGAGGTCCATATAGATATTTGTATAGCAGGTTAAAGGCAAATATCAGTTTTTAATATACCTGGTCACATTGAGGTCCATATAGATATTTGTATAGCAGGTTAAAGGCAAATATCAGTTTTTAATATACCTGGTCACATTGAGGTCCATATAGATATTTGTATAGCACGTTAAAAGCAAAATATCAGTTTTTAATATACCTGGTCACATTGAGGTCCATATAGATATTTGTATAGCAGGTTAAAGGCAAATATCAGTTTATAATATACCTGGTCACATTGAGGTCCATATAGATATTTGTATAGCACGTTAAAAGCAAAATATCAGTTTTTAATATACCTGGTCACATTGAGGTCCATATAGATATTTGTATAGCAGGTTAAAGGCAAATATCAGTTTTTAATATACCTGGTCACATTGAGGTTCATATAGATATTTGTATAGCAGGTTAAAGGCAAATATCAGTTTTTAATATACCTGGTCACATTGAGGTCCATATAGATATTTGTATAGCAGGTTAAAGGCAAATATCAGTTTTTAATATACCTGGTCACATTGAGGTCCTTATAGATATTTGTATAGCAGGTTAAAGGCAAATATCAGTTTTTAATATACCTGGTCACATTGAGGTCCATATAGATATTTGTATAGCAGGTTAAAGGCAAATATCAGTTTTTAATATACCTGGTCACATTGAGGTCCATATAGATATTTGTATAGCAGGTTAAAGGCAAATATCAGTTTTTAATATACCTGGTCACATTGAGGTCCATATAGATATTTGTATAGCAGGTTAAAGGCAAATATCAGTTTTTAATATACCTGGTCACATTGAGGTCCATATAGATATTTGTATAGCAGGTTAAAGGCAAATATCAGTTTTTAATATACCTGGTCACATTGAGGTCCTTATAGATATTTGTATGGCAGGTTAAAGGCAAGTATCAGTTTTTAATATACCTGGTCACATTGAGGTCCATATAGATATTTGTATAGCAGGTTAAAGACAAAATATCAGTTTTTAATATACCTGGTCACATTGAGGTCCATATAGATATTTGTATAGCAGGTTAAAGGCAAATATCAGTTTTTAATATACCTGGTCACATTGAGGTCCATATAGATATTTGTATAGCAGGTTAAAGGCAAATATCAGTTTTTAATATACCTGGTCACATTGAGGTCCATATAGATATTTGTATAGCAGGTTAAAGGCAAATATCAGTTTTTAATATACCTGGTCACATTGAGGTCCATATAGATATTTGTATAGCACGTTAAAAGCAAAATATCAGTTTTTAATATACCTGGTCACATTGAGGTCCATATAGATATTTGTATAGCAGGTTAAAGGCAAATATCAGTTTTTAATATACCTGGTCACATTGAGGTCCATATAGATATTTGTATAGCAGGTTAAAAGCAAAATATCAGTTTTTAATATACCTGGTCACATTGAGGTCCATATATATATTTGTATAGCAGGTTAAAGGCAAATATCAGTTTTTAATATACCTGGTCACATTGAGGTCCATATAGATATTTGTATAGCAGGTTAAAGGCAAAATATCAGTTTTTAATATACCTGGTCACATTGAGGTCCATATAGATATTTGTATAGCAGGTTAAAGGCAAATATCAGTTTTTAATATACCTGGTCACATTGAGGTCCATATAGATATTTGTATAGCAGGTTAAAGGCAAAATATCAGTTTTTAATATACCTGGTCACATTGAGGTCCATATAGATATTTGTATAGCAGGTTAAAGGCAAAATATCAGTTTTTAATATACCTGGTCACATTGAGGTCCATATAGATATTTGTATAGCAGGTTAAAGGCAAATATCAGTTTTTAATATACCTGGTCACATTGAGGTCCATATAGATATTTGTATAGCAGGTTAAAGGCAAAATATCAGTTTTTAATATACCTGGTCACATTGAGGTCCATATAGATATTTGTATAGCAGGTTAAAGGCAAAATATCAGTTTTTAATATACCTGGTCACATTGAGGTCCATATATATATTTGTATAGCAGGTTAAAGGCAAATATCAGTTTTTAATATACCTGGTCACATTGAGGTCCATATAGATATTTGTATAGCAGGTTAAAGGCAAAATATCAGTTTTTAATATACCTGGTCACATTGAGGTCCATATAGATATTTGTATAGCAGGTTAAAGGCAAATATCAGTTTTTAATATACCTGGTCACATTGAGGTCCATATAGATATTTGTATAGCAGGTTAAAGGCAAAATATCAGTTTTTAATATACCTGGTCACATTGAGGTCCATATAGATATTTGTATAGCAGGTTAAAGGCAAAATATCAGTTTTTAATATACCTGGTCACATTGAGGTCCATATAGATATTTGTATAGCAGGTTAAAGGCAAATATCAGTTTTTAATATACCTGGTCACATTGAGGTCCATATAGATATTTGTATAGCAGGTTAAAGGCAAATATCAGTTTTTAATATACCTGGTCACATTGAGGTCCATATAGATATTTGTATAGCAGGTTAAAGGCAAATATCAGTTTTTAATATACCTGGTCACATTGAGGTCCATATAGATATTTGTATAGCAGGTTAAAGGCAAGATATCAGTTTTTAATATACCTGGTCACATTGAGGTCCATATAGATATTTGTATAGCAGGTTAAAGGCAAAATATCAGTTTTTAATATACCTGGTCACATTGAGGTCCATATAGATATTTGTATAGCAGGTTAAAAGCAAAATATCAGTTTTTAATATACCTGGTCACATTGAGGTCCATATAGATATTTGTATAGCAGGTTAAAGGCAAAATATCAGTTTTTAATATACCTGGTCACATTGAGGTCCATATAGATATTTGTATAGCAGGTTAAAGGCAAATATCAGTTTTTAATATACCTGGTCACATTGAGGTCCATATAGATATTTGTATAGCAGGTTAAAGGCAAATATCAGTTTTTAATATACCTGGTCACATTGAGGTCCATATAGATATTTGTATAGCAGGTTAAAGGCAAAATATCAGTTTTTAATATACCTGGTCACATTGAGGTCCATATAGATATTTGTATAGCAGGTTAAAGGCAAAATATCAGTTTTTAATATACCTGGTCACATTGAGGTCCATATAGATATTTGTATAGCAGGTTAAAGGCAAAATATCAGTTTTTAATATACCTGGTCACATTGAGGTCCATATAGATATTTGTATAGCAGGTTAAAGGCAAAATATCAGTTTTTAATATACCTGGTCACATTGAGGTCCATATAGATATTTGTATAGCAGGTTAAAGGCAAATATCAGTTTTTAATATACCTGGTCACATTGAGGTCCATATAGATATTTGTATAGCAGGTTAAAGGCAAATATCAGTTTTTAATATACCTGGTCACATTGAGGTCCATATAGATATTTGTATAGCAGGTTAAAGGCAAATATCAGTTTTTAATATACCTGGTCACATTGAGGTCCATATAGATATTTGTATAGCAGGTTAAAGGCAAAATATCAGTTTTTAATATACCTGGTCACATTGAGGTCCATATAGATATTTGTATAGCAGGTTAAAGGCAAAATATCAGTTTTTAATATACCTGGTCACATTGAGGTCCATATAGATATTTGTATAGCAGGTTAAAGGCAAATATCAGTTTTTAATATACCTGGTCACATTGAGGTCCATATAGATATTTGTATAGCAGGTTAAAGGCAAAATATCAGTTTTTAATATACCTGGTCACATTGAGGTCCATATAGATATTTGTATAGCAGGTTAAAGGCAAAATATCAGTTTTTAATATACCTGGTCACATTGAGGTCCATATATATATTTGTATAGCAGGTTAAAGGCAAATATCAGTTTTTAATATACCTGGTCACATTGAGGTCCATATAGATATTTGTATAGCAGGTTAAAGGCAAAATATCAGTTTTTAATATACCTGGTCACATTGAGGTCCATATAGATATTTGTATAGCAGGTTAAAGGCAAATATCAGTTTTTAATATACCTGGTCACATTGAGGTCCATATAGATATTTGTATAGCAGGTTAAAGGCAAAATATCAGTTTTTAATATACCTGGTCACATTGAGGTCCATATAGATATTTGTATAGCAGGTTAAAGGCAAAATATCAGTTTTTAATATACCTGGTCACATTGAGGTCCATATAGATATTTGTATAGCAGGTTAAAGGCAAATATCAGTTTTTAATATACCTGGTCACATTGAGGTCCATATAGATATTTGTATAGCAGGTTAAAGGCAAATATCAGTTTTTAATATACCTGGTCCCATTGAGGTCCATATATATATTTGTATAGCAGGTTAAAGGCAAATTATCAGTTTTTAATATACCTGGTCACATTGAGGTCCATATAGATATTTGTATAGCAGGTTAAAAGCAAAATATCAGTTTTTAATATACCTGGTCACATTGAGGTCCATATATATATTTGTATAGCAGGTTAAAGGCAAATATCAGTTTTTAATATACCTGGTCCCATTGAGGTCCATATATATATTTGTATAGCAGGTTAAAGGCAAAATATCAGTTTTTAATATACCTGGTCCCATTGAGGTCCATATATATATTTGTATAGCAGGTTAAAGGCAAAATATCAGTTTTTAATATACCTGGTCACATTGAGGTCCATATAGATAATTGTATAGCAGGTTAAAGGCAAATATCAGTTTTTAATATACCTGGTCACATTGAGGTCCATATAGATATTTGTATAGCAGGTTAAAGGCAAATATCAGTTTTTAATATACCTGGTCCCATTGAGGTCCATATATATATTTGTATAGCAGGTTAAAGGCAAAATATCAGTTTTTAATATACCTGGTCACATTGAGGTCCATATAGATATTTGTATAGCAGGTTAAAGGCAAATATCAGTTTTTAATATACCTGGTCACATTGAGGTCCATATAGATATTTGTATAGCAGGTTAAAGGCAAAATATCAGTTTTTAATATACCTGGTCACATTGAGGTCCATATAGATATTTGTATAGCAGGTTAAAGGCAAAATATCAGTTTTTAATATACCTGGTCACATTGAGGTCCATATAGATATTTGTATAGCAGGTTAAAGGCAAAATATCAGTTTTTAATATACCTGGTCCCATTGAGGTCCATATATATATTTGTATAGCAGGTTAAAGGCAAAATATCAGTTTTTAATATACCTGGTCACATTGAGGTCCATATAGATATTTGTATAGCAGGTTAAAGGCAAATATCAGTTTTTAATATACCTGGTCCCATTGAGGTCCATATAGATATTTGTATAGCAGGTTAAAGGCAAATATCAGTTTTTAATATACCTGGTCACATTGAGGTCCATATATATATTTGTATAGCAGGTTAAAGGCAAATATCAGTTTTTAATATACCTGGTCACATTGAGGTCCATATATATATTTGTATAGCAGGTTAAAGGCAAAATATCAGTTTTTAATATACCTGGTCACATTGAGGTCCATATAGATATTTGTATAGCAGGTTAAAGGCAAATATCAGTTTTTAATATACCTGGTCCCATTGAGGTCCATATAGATATTTGTATAGCAGGTTAAAGGCAAATATCAGTTTTTAATATACCTGGTCACATTGAGGTCCATATAGATATTTGTATAGCAGGTTAAAGGCAAATATCAGTTTTTAATATACCTGGTCCCATTGAGGTCCATATAGATATTTGTATAGCAGGTTAAAGGCAAATATCAGTTTTTAATATACCTGGTCACATTGAGGTCCATATAGATATTTGTATAGCAGGTTAAAGGCAAATATCAGTTTTTAATATACCTGGTCCCATTGAGGTCCATATAGATATTTGTATAGCAGGTTAAAGGCAAATATCAGTTTTTAATATACCTGGTCACATTGAGGTCCATATAGATATTTGTATAGCAGGTTAAAGGCAAATATCAGTTTTTAATATACCTGGTCACATTGAGGTCCATATATATATTTGTATAGCAGGTTAAAGGCAAAATATCAGTTTTTAATATACCTGGTCACATTGAGGTCCATATAGATATTTGTATAGCAGGTTAAAGGCAAAATATCAGTTTTTAATATACCTGGTCACATTGAGGTCCATATAGATATTTGTATAGCAGGTTAAAGGCAAATATCAGTTTTTAATATACCTGGTCACATTGAGGTCCATATAGATATTTGTATAGCAGGTTAAAGGCAAATATCAGTTTTTAATATACCTGGTCACATTGAGGTCCATATATATATTTGTATAGCAGGTTAAAGGCAAAATATCAGTTTTTAATATACCTGGTCACATTGAGGTCCATATAGATATTTGTATAGCAGGTTAAAGGCAAAATATCAGTTTTTAATATACCTGGTCACATTGAGGTCCATATAGATATTTGTATAGCAGGTTAAAGGCAAATAAGAGTTTTTAATATACCTGGTCCCATTGAGGTCCATATAGATATTTGTATAGCAGGTTAAAGGCAAATATCAGTTTTTAATATACCTGGTCACATTGAGGTCCATATAGATATTTGTATAGCAGGTTAAAGGCAAATATCAGTTTTTAATATACCTGGTCCCATTGAGGTCCATATAGATATTTGTATAGCAGGTTAAAGGCAAATATCAGTTTTTAATATACCTGGTCACATTGAGGTCCATATAGATATTTGTATAGCAGGTTAAAGGCAAATATCAGTTTTTAATATACCTGGTCACATTGAGGTCCATATATATATTTGTATAGCAGGTTAAAGGCAAAATATCAGTTTTTAATATACCTGGTCACATTGAGGTCCATATAGATATTTGTATAGCAGGTTAAAGGCAAATATCAGTTTTTAATATACCTGGTCCCATTGAGGTCCATATAGATATTTGTATAGCAGGTTAAAGGCATATATCAGTTTTTAATATACCTGGTCACATTGAGGTCCATATATATATTTGTATAGCAGGTTAAAGGCAAATATCAGTTTTTAATATACCTGGTCCCATTGAGGTCCATATATATATTTGTATAGCAGGTTAAAGGCAAAACATCAGTTTTTAATATACCTGGTCACATTGAGGTCCATATAGATATTTGTATAGCAGGTTAAAGGCAAATATCAGTTTTTAATATACCTGGTCACATTGAGGTCCATATAGATATTTGTATAGCAGGTTAAAGGCAAATATCAGTTTTTAATATACCTGGTCACATTGAGGTCCATATAGATATTTGTATAGCAGGTTAAAGGCAAATATCAGTTTTTAATATACCTGGACACATTGAGGTCCATATAGATATTTGTATAGCAGGTTAAAGGCAAATATCAGTTTTTAATATACCTGGTCATATTGAGGTCCATATAGATATTTGTATAGCAGGTTAAAGGCAAAATATCAGTTTTTAATATACCTGGTCACATTGAGGTCCATATAGATATTTGTATAGCAGGTTAAAGGCAAATATCAGTTTTTAATATACCTGGACACATTGAGGTCCATATAGATATTTGTATAGCAGGTTAAAGGCAAAATATCAGTTTTTAATATACCTGGTCACATTGAGGTCCATATAGATATTTGTATAGCAGGTTAAAGGCAAATATCAGTTTTTAATATACCTGGTCACATTGAGGTCCATATAGATATTTGTATAGCAGGTTAAAGGCAAATATCAGTTTTTAATATACCTGGTCACATTGAGGTCCATATAGATATTTGTATAGCAGGTTAAAGGCAAATATCAGTTTTTAATATACCTGGTCACATTGAGGTCCATATAGATATTTGTATAGCAGGTTAAAGGCAAATATCAGTTTTTAATATACCTGGACACATTGAGGTCCATATAGATATTTGTATAGCAGGTTAAAGGCAAATATCAGTTTTTAATATACCTGGTCACATTGAGGTCCATATAGATATTTGTATAGCAGGTTAAAGGCAAATATCAGTTTTTAATATACCTGGACACATTGAGGTCCATATAGATATTTGTATAGCAGGTTAAAGGCAAATATCAGTTTTTAATATACCTGGTCACATTGAGGTCCATATAGATGTTTGTATAGCACGTTAAAAGCAAAATATCAGTTTTTAATATACCTGGTCACATTGAGGTCCATATAGATATTTGTATAGCAGGTTAAAGGCAAAATATCAGTTTTTAATATACCTGGTCACATTGAGGTCCATATAGATATTTGTATAGCACGTTAAAAGCAAAATATCATTTTTTAATATACCTGGTCACATTGAGGTCCATATATATATTTGTATAGCAGGTTAAAGGCAAATATCAGTTTTTAATATACCTGGTCCCATTGAGGTCCATATATATATTTGTATAGCAGGTTAAAGGCAAAACATCAGTTTTTAATATACCTGGTCACATTGAGGTCCATATAGATATTTGTATAGCAGGTTAAAGGCAAATATCAGTTTTTAATATACCTGGTCACATTGAGGTCCATATAGATATTTGTATAGCAGGTTAAAGGCAAATATCAGTTTTTAATATACCTGGTCACATTGAGGTCCATATAGATATTTGTATAGCAGGTTAAAGGCAAATATCAGTTTTTAATATACCTGGACACATTGAGGTCCATATAGATATTTGTATAGCAGGTTAAAGGCAAATATCAGTTTTTAATATACCTGGTCACATTGAGGTCCATATAGATATTTGTATAGCAGGTTAAAGGCAAAATATCAGTTTTTAATATACCTGGTCACATTGAGGTCCATATAGATATTTGTATAGCAGGTTAAAGGCAAATATCAGTTTTTAATATACCTGGACACATTGAGGTCCATATAGATATTTGTATAGCAGGTTAAAGGCAAATATCAGTTTTTAATATACCTGGACACATTGAGGTCCATATAGATATTTGTATAGCAGGTTAAAGGCAAATATCAGTTTTTAATATACCTGGTCACATTGAGGTCCATATAGATGTTTGTATAGCACGTTAAAAGCAAAATATCAGTTTTTAATATACCTGGTCACATTGAGGTCCATATAGATATTTGTATAGCAGGTTAAAGGCAAAATATCAGTTTTTAATATACCTGGTCACATTGAGGTCCATATAGATATTTGTATAGCACGTTAAAAGCAAAATATCATTTTTTAATATACCTGGTCACATTGAGGTCCATATATATATTTGTATAGCAGGTTAAAGGCAAATATCAGTTTTTAATATACCTGGTCACATTGAGGTCCATATAGATATTTGTATAGCAGGTTAAAGGCAAATATCAGTTTTTAATATACCTGGTCACATTGAGGTCCATATAGATATTTGTATAGCAGGTTAAAGGCAAAATATCAGTTTTTAATATACCTGGACACATTGAGGTCCATATAGATATTTGTATAGCAGGTTAAAGGCAAATATCAGTTTTTAATATACCTGGTCACATTGAGGTCCATATAGATATTTGTATAGCAGGTTAAAGGCAAATATCAGTTTTTAATATACCTGGTCACATTGAGGTCCATATAGATATTTGTATAGCAGGTTAAAGGCAAATATCAGTTTTTAATATACCTGGACACATTGAGGTCCATATAGATATTTGTATAGCAGGTTAAAGGCAAATATCAGTTTTTAATATACCTGGACACATTGAGGTCCATATAGATATTTGTATAGCAGGTTAAAGGCAAATATCAGTTTTTAATATACCTGGACACATTGAGGTCCATATAGATATTTGTATAGCAGGTTAAAGGCAAATATCAGTTTTTAATATACCTGGTCACATTGAGGTCCATATAGATATTTGTATAGCAGGTTAAAGGCAAATATCAGTTTTTAATATACCTGGTCACATTGAGGTCCATATAGATATTTGTATAGCAGGTTAAAGGCAAATATCAGTTTTTAATATACCTGGACACATTGAGGTCCATATAGATATTTGTATAGCAGGTTAAAGGCAAATATCAGTTTTTAATATACCTGGACACATTGAGGTCCATATAGATATTTGTATAGCAGGTTAAAGGCAAATATCAGTTTTTAATATACCTGGTCACATTGAGGTCCATATAGATATTTGTATAGCAGGTTAAAGGCAAATATCAGTTTTTAATATACCTGGACACATTGAGGTCCATATAGATATTTGTATAGCAGGTTAAAGGCAAATATCAGTTTTTAATATACCTGGTCACATTGAGGTCCATATAGATATTTGTATAGCAGGTTAAAGGCAAAATATCAGTTTTTAATATACCTGGTCACATTGAGGTCCATATAGATATTTGTATAGCAGGTTAAGGGCAAATATCAGTTTTTAATATACCTGGACACATTGAGGTCCATATAGATATTTGTATAGCAGGTTAAAGGCAAATATCAGTTTTTAATATACCTGGACACATTGAGGTCCATATAGATATTTGTATAGCAGGTTAAAGGCAAATATCAGTTTTTAATATACCTGGTCACATTGAGGTCCATATAGATGTTTGTATAGCACGTTAAAAGCATAATATCAGTTTTTAATATACCTGGTCACATTGAGGTCCATATAGATATTTGTATAGCAGGTTAAAGGCAAAATATCAGTTTTTAATATACCTGGTCACATTGAGGTCCATATAGATATTTGTATAGCACGTTAAAAGCAAAATATCATTTTTTAATATACCTGGTCACATTGAGGTCCATATATATATTTGTATAGCAGGTTAAAGGCAAATATCAGTTTTTAATATACCTGGTCCCATTGAGGTCCATATATATATTTGTATAGCAGGTTAAAGGCAAAACATCAGTTTTTAATATACCTGGTCACATTGAGGTCCATATAGATATTTGTATAGCAGGTTAAAGGCAAATATCAGTTTTTAATATACCTGGTCACATTGAGGTCCATATAGATATTTGTATAGCAGGTTAAAGGCAAATATCAGTTTTTAATATACCTGGTCACATTGAGGTCCATATAGATATTTGTATAGCAGGTTAAAGGCAAATATCAGTTTTTAATATACCTGGACACATTGAGGTCCATATAGATATTTGTATAGCAGGTTAAAGGCAAATATCAGTTTTTAATATACCTGGTCACATTGAGGTCCATATAGATATTTGTATAGCAGGTTAAAGGCAAAATATCAGTTTTTAATATACCTGGTCACATTGAGGTCCATATAGATATTTGTATAGCAGGTTAAAGGCAAATATCAGTTTTTAATATACCTGGACACATTGAGGTCCATATAGATATTTGTATAGCAGGTTAAAGGCAAAATATCAGTTTTTAATATACCTGGTCACATTGAGGTCCATATAGATATTTGTATAGCAGGTTAAAGGCAAATATCAGTTTTTAATATACCTGGTCACATTGAGGTCCATATAGATATTTGTATAGCAGGTTAAAGGCAAATATCAGTTTTTAATATACCTGGTCACATTGAGGTCCATATAGATATTTGTATAGCAGGTTAAAGGCAAATATCAGTTTTTAATATACCTGGTCACATTGAGGTCCATATAGATATTTGTATAGCAGGTTAAAGGCAAATATCAGTTTTTAATATACCTGGACACATTGAGGTCCATATAGATATTTGTATAGCAGGTTAAAGGCAAATATCAGTTTTTAATATACCTGGTCACATTGAGGTCCATATAGATATTTGTATAGCAGGTTAAAGGCAAATATCAGTTTTTAATATACCTGGACACATTGAGGTCCATATAGATATTTGTATAGCAGGTTAAAGGCAAATATCAGTTTTTAATATACCTGGTCACATTGAGGTCCATATAGATGTTTGTATAGCACGTTAAAAGCAAAATATCAGTTTTTAATATACCTGGTCACATTGAGGTCCATATAGATATTTGTATAGCAGGTTAAAGGCAAAATATCAGTTTTTAATATACCTGGTCACATTGAGGTCCATATAGATATTTGTATAGCACGTTAAAAGCAAAATATCATTTTTTAATATACCTGGTCACATTGAGGTCCATATAGATATTTCTATAGCACGTTAAAAGCAAAATATCAGTTTTTAATATACCTGGTCACATTGAGGTCCATATAGATATTTGTATAGCACGTTAAAAGCAAAATATCAGTTTTTAATATACCTGGTCACATTGAGGTCCATATAGATATTTGTATAGCAGGTTAAAGGCAAATATCAGTTTTTAATATACCTGGTCACATTGAGGTCCATATAGATATTTGTATAGCACGTTAAAAGCAAAATATCAGTTTTTAATATACCTGGTCACATTGAGGTCCATATAGATATTTGTATAGCAGGGTAAAGGCAAATATCAGTTTTTAATACACCTGGTCACATTGAGGTCCATATAGATATTTGTATAGCAGGTTAAAGGCAAATATCAGTTTTTAAAATACCTGGTCACATTGAGGTCCATATAGATATTTGTATAGCAGGTTAAAGGCAAATATCAGTTTTTAATATACCTGGTCACATTGAGGTCCATATAGATATTTGTATAGCACGTTAAAAGCAAAATATCAGTTTTTAATATACCTGGTCACATTGAGGTCCATATAGATATTTGTATAGCAGGTTAAAGGCAAATATCAGTTTTTAATATACCTGGTCACATTGAGGTCCATATAGATATTTGTATAGCAGGTTAAAGGCAAATATCAGTTTTTAATATACCTGGTCACATTGAGGTCCATATAGATATTTGTATAGCACGTTAAAAGCAAAATATCAGTTTTTAATATACCTGGTCACATTGAGGTCCATATAGATATTTGTATAGCACGTTAAAAGCAAAATATAAGTTTTTAATATACCTGGTCACATTGAGGTCCATATAGATATTTGTATAGCACGTTAAAAGCAAAATATCAGTTTTTAATATACCTGGTCACATTGAGGTCCATATAGATATTTGTATAGCAGGTTAAAAGCAAAATATCAGTTTTTAATATACCTGGTCACATTGAGGTCCATATAGATATTTGTATAGCAGGTTAAAGGCAAATATCAGTTTTTAATATACCTGGTCCCATTGAGGTCCATATAGATATTTGTATAGCAGGTTAAAGGCAAATATCAGTTTTTAATATACCTGGTCACATTGAGGTCCATATAGATATTTGTATAGCAGGTTAAAGGCAAATATCAGTTTTTAATATACCTGGTCCCATTGAGGTCCATATAGATATTTGTATAGCAGGTTAAAGGCAAATATCAGTTTTTAATATACCTGGTCACATTGAGGTCCATATAGATATTTGTATAGCAGGTTAAAGGCAAATATCAGTTTTTAATATACCTGGTCACATTGAGGTCCATATATATATTTGTATAGCAGGTTAAAGGCAAAATATCAGTTTTTAATATACCTGGTCACATTGAGGTCCATATAGATATTTGTATAGCAGGTTAAAGGCAAATATCAGTTTTTAATATACCTGGTCCCATTGAGGTCCATATAGATATTTGTATAGCAGGTTAAAGGCAAATATCAGTTTTTAATATACCTGGTCACATTGAGGTCCATATATATATTTGTATAGCAGGTTAAAGGCAAAAATCAGTTTTTAATATACCTGGTCCCATTGAGGTCCATATATATATTTGTATAGCAGGTTAAAGGCAAAACATCAGTTTTTAATATACCTGGTCACATTGAGGTCCATATAGATATTTGTATAGCAGGTTAAAGGCAAATATCAGTTTTTAATATACCTGGTCACATTGAGGTCCATATAGATATTTGTATAGCAGGTTAAAGGCAAATATCAGTTTTTAATATACCTGGTCACATTGAGGTCCATATAGATATTTGTATAGCAGGTTAAAGGCAAATATCAGTTTTTAATATACCTGGACACATTGAGGTCCATATAGATATTTGTATAGCAGGTTAAAGGCAAATATCAGTTTTTAATATACCTGGTCACATTGAGGTCCATATAGATATTTGTATAGCAGGTTAAAGGCAAAATATCAGTTTTTAATATACCTGGTCACATTGAGGTCCATATAGATATTTGTATAGCAGGTTAAAGGCAAATATCAGTTTTTAATATACCTGGACACATTGAGGTCCATATAGATATTTGTATAGCAGGTTAAAGGCAAATATCAGTTTTAATATACCTGGTCACATTGAGGTCCATATAGATATTTGTATAGCAGGTTAAAGGCAAATATCAGTTTTTAATATACCTGGTCACATTGAGGTCCATATAGATATTTGTATAGCAGGTTAAAGGCAAATATCAGTTTTTAATATACCTGGTCACATTGAGGTCCATATAGATATTTGTATAGCAGGTTAAAGGCAAATATCAGTTTTTAATATACCTGGTCACATTGAGGTCCATATAGATATTTGTATAGCAGGTTAAAGGCAAATATCAGTTTTTAATATACCTGGACACATTGAGGTCCATATAGATATTTGTATAGCAGGTTAAAGGCAAATATCAGTTTTTAATATACCTGGTCACATTGAGGTCCATATAGATATTTGTATAGCAGGTTAAAGGCAAATATCAGTTTTTAATATACCTGGTCACATTGAGGTCCATATAGATATTTGTATAGCAGGTTAAAGGCAAATATCAGTTTTTAATATACCTGGTCACATTGAGGTCCATATAGATATTTGTATAGCACGTTAAAAGCAAAATATCAGTTTTTAATATACCTGGTCACATTGAGGTCCATATAGATATTTGTATAGCAGGTTAAAGGCAAAATATCAGTTTTTAATATACCTGGTCACATTGAGGTCCATATAGATATTTGTATAGCACGTTAAAAGCAAAATATCAGTTTTTAATATACCTGGTCACATTGAGGTCCATATAGATATTTGTATAGCACGTTAAAAGCAAAATATCAGTTTTTAATATACCTGGTCACATTGAGGTCCATATAGATATTTGTATAGCACGTTAAAAGCAAAATATCAGTTTTTAATATACCTGGTCACATTGAGGTCCATATAGATATTTGTATAGCAGGTTAAAGGCAAATATCAGTTTTTAATATACCTGGTCACATTGAGGTCCATATAGATATTTGTATAGCACGTTAAAAGCAAAATATCAGTTTTTAATATACCTGGTCACATTGAGGTCCATATAGATATTTGTATAGCAGGGTAAAGGCAAATATCAGTTTTTAATACACCTGGTCACATTGAGGTCCATATAGATATTTGTATAGCAGGTTAAAGGCAAATATCAGTTTTTAATATACCTGGTCACATTGAGGTCCATATAGATATTTGTATAGCAGGTTAAAGGCAAATATCAGTTTTTAATATACCTGGTCACATTGAGGTCCATATAGATACTTGTATAGCACGTTAAAAGCAAAATATCAGTTTTTAATATACCTGGTCACATTGAGGTCCATATAGATATTTGTATAGCAGGTTAAAGGCAAATATCAGTTTTTAATATACCTGGTCACATTGAGGTCCATATAGATATTTGTATAGCAGGTTAAATTCAAATATCAGTTTTTAATATACCTGGTCACATTGAGGTCCTTATAGATATTTGTATGGCAGGTTAAAGGCAAGTATCAGTTTTTAATATACCTGGTCACATTGAGGTCCATATAGATATTTGTATAGCAGGTTAAAGACAAAATATCAGTTTTTAATATACCTGGTCACATTGAGGTCCATATAGATATTTGTATAGCAGGTTAAAGGCAAATATCAGTTTTTAATATACCTGGTCACATTGAGGTCCATATAGATATTTGTATAGCACGTTAAAAGCAAAATATCAGTTTTTAATATACCTGGTCACATTGAGGTCCATATAGATATTTGTATAGCAGGGTAAGGGCAAATATCAGTTTTTAATACACCTGGTCACATTGAGGTCCATATAGATATTTGTATAGCAGGTTAAAGGCAAATATCAGTTTTTAATATACCTGGTCACATTGAGGTCCTTATAGATATTTGTATGGCAGGTTAAAGGCAAGTATCAGTTTTTAATATACCTGGTCACATTGAGGTCCATATAGATATTTGTATAGCAGGTTAAAGGCAAATATCAGTTTTTAATATACCTGGTCACATTGAGGTCCATATAGATATTTGTATAGCAGGTTAAAGGCAAATATCAGTTTTTAATATACCTGGTCACATTGAGGTCCATATAGATATTTGTATAGCAGGTTAAAGGCAAATATCAGTTTTTAATATACCTGGTCACATTGAGGTCCTTATAGATATTTGTATGGCAGGTTAAAAGCAAGTATCAGTTTTTAATATACCTGGTCACATTGAGGTCCATATAGATATTTGTATAGCAGGTTAAAGGCAAATATCAGTTTTTAATATACCTGGTCACATTGAGGTCCATATAGATATTTGTATAGCAGGTTAAAGGCAAATATCAGTTTTTAATATACCTGGTCACATTGAGGTCCATATAGATATTTGTATAGCAGGTTAAAGGCAAAATATCAGTTTTTAATATACCTGGTCACATTGAGGTCCATATAGATATTTGTATAGCAGGTTAAAGACAAAATATCAGTTTTTAATATACCTGGTCAAATTGAGGTCCATATAGATATTTGTATAGCAGGTTAAAGACAAAATATCAGTTTTTAATATACCTGGTCACATTGAGGTCCATATAGATATTTGTATAGCAGGTTAAAGGCAAATATCAGTTTTTAATATACCTGGTCACATTGAGGTCCATATAGATATTTGTATAGCAGGTTAAAGGCAAAATATCAGTTTTTAATATACCTGGTCACATTGAGGTCCATATAGATATTTGTATAGCAGGTTAAAGGCAAAACATCAGTTTTTAATATACCTGGTCACATTGAGGTCCATATAGATATTTGTATAGCAGGTTAAAGGCAAAATATCAGTTTTTAATATACCTGGTCACATTGAGGTCCATATAGATATTTGTATAGCAGGTTAAAGGCAAAGTGTCAGTTTTTAATATACCTGGTCACATTGAGGTCCATATAGATATTTGTATAGCAGGTTAAAGGCAAAATATAAGTTTTTAATATACCTGGTCACATTGAGGTCCAAATAGATATTTGTATAGCAGGTTAAAGGCAAAATATCAGTTTTTAATATACCTGGTCACATTGAGGTCCATATAGATATTTGTATAGCAGGTTAAAGGCAAAATATCAGTTTTTAATATACCTGGTCACATTGAGGTCCATATAGATATTTGTATAGCAGGTTAAAGGCAAAACATCAGTTTTTAATATACCTGGTCACATTGAGGTCCATATAGATATTTGTATAGCAGGTTAAAGGCAAAATATCAGTTTTTAATATACCTGGTCACATTGAGGTCCATATAGATATTTGTATAGCAGGTTAAAGGCAAAACATCAGTTTTTAATATACCTGGTCACATTGAGGTCCATATAGATATTTGTATAGCAGGTTAAAGGCAAAATATCAGTTTTTAATATACCTGGTCACATTGAGGTCCATATAGATATTTGTATAGCAGGTTAAAGGCAAAACATCAGTTTTTAATATACCTGGTCACATTGAGGTCCATATAGATATTTGTATAGCAGGTTAAAGGCAAAATATCAGTTTTTAATATACCTGGTCACATTGAGGTCCATATAGATATTTGTATAGCAGGTTAAAGGCAAAACATCAGTTTTTAATATACCTGGTCACATTGAGGTCCATATAGATATTTGTATAGCAGGTTAAAGGCAAAATATCAGTTTTTAATATACCTGGTCACATTGAGGTCCATATAGATATTTGTGTAGCAGGTTAAAGGCAAAGTGTCAGTTTTTAATATACCTGGTCACATTGAGGTCCATATAGATATTTGTATAGCAGGTTAAAGGCAAAATATCAGTTTTTAATATACCTGGTCACATTGAGGTCCATATAGATATTTGTATAGCAGGTTAAAGGCAAAGTATAAGTTTTTAATATACCTGGTCACATTGAGGTCCAAATAGATATTTGTATAGCAGGTTAAAGGCAAATATCAGTTTTTAATATACCTGGTCACATTGAGGTCCATATATATATTTGTATAGCAGGTTAAAGGCAAAATATCAGTTTTTAATATACCTGGTCACATTGAGGTCCATATAGATATTTGTATAGCAGGTTAAAGGCAAAATATCAGTTTTTAATATACCTGGTCACATTGAGGTCCATATAGATATTTGTATAGCAGGTTAAAGGCAAAATATCAGTTTTTAATATACCTGATCACATTGAGGTCCATCTAGATAGTTGTATAGCAGGTTTAAGGCAAAATATCATTTTTTAATATACCTGGTCCCATTGAGGTCCATATAGATATTTGTATAGCAGGTTAAAGACAAAATATCATTTTTTAATATACCTGGTCACATTGAGGTCCATATAGATATTTGTATAGCAGGTTAAAGGCAAAATATCAGTTTTTAATATACCTGGTCACATTGAGGTCCATATAGATATTTGTATAGCAGGTTAAAGGCAAAATATCAGTTTTTAATATACCTGGTCACATTGAGGTCCATATAGATATTTGTATAGCAGGTTAAAGGCAAAATATCAGTTTTTAATATACCTGGTCACATTGAGGTCCATATAGATATTTGTGTAGCAGGTTAAAGGCAAAATATCATTTTTTAATATACCTGGTCCCATTGAGGTCCATATAGATATTTGTATAGCAGGTTAAAGGCAAAATATCAGTTTTTAATATACCTGGTCACATTGAGGTCCATATAGATATTTGTATAGCAGGTTAAAGGCAAAATATCAGTTTTTAATATACCTGGTCACATTGAGGTCCATATAGATATTTGTATAGCAGGTTAAAGGCAAAATATCAGTTTTTAATATACCTGGTCACATTGAGGTCCTTATAGATATTTGTATAGCAGGTTAAAGACAAAATATCAGTTTTTAATATACCTGGTCACATTGAGGTC
Source organism: Prosapia bicincta (assembly GCA_036971475.1). Classification (NCBI taxonomy): domain Eukaryota; kingdom Metazoa; phylum Arthropoda; class Insecta; order Hemiptera; family Cercopidae; genus Prosapia; species Prosapia bicincta. Next base: position 83,591,302 of record JBAIZL010000002.1, on the reverse strand, counting down.
CATATAGATATTTGTATAGCAGGTTAAAGACAAAATATCAGTTTTTAATATACCTGGTCACATTGAGGTCCATATAGATATTTGTATAGCAGGTTAAAGACAAAATATCAGTTTTTAATATACCTGGTCACATTGAGGTCCATATAGATATTTGTATAGCAGGTTAAAGACAAAATATCAGTTTTTAATATACCTGGTCACATTGAGGTCCATATAGATATTTGTATAGCAGGTTAAAGACAAAATATCAGTTTTTAATATACCTGGTCACATTGAGGTCCATATAGATATTTGTATAGCAGGTTAAAGGCAAATATCAGTTTTTAATATACCTGGTCACATTGAGGTCCATATAGATATTTGTATAGCAGGTTAAAGACAAAATATCAGTTTTTAATATACCTGGTCACATTGAGGTCCATATAGATATTTGTATAGCAGGTTAAAGGCAAATATCAGTTTTTAATATACCTGGTCACATTGAGGTCCATATAGATATTTGTATAGCAGGTTAAAGGCAAATATCAGTTTTTAATATACCTGGTCACATTGAGGTCCATATAGATATTTGTATAGCAGGTTAAAGGCAAATATCAGTTTTTAATATACCTGGTCACATTGAGGTCCATATAGATATTTGTATAGCAGGTTAAAGGCAAAATATCAGTTTTTAATATACCTGGTCACATTGAGGTCCATATAGATATTTGTATAGCAGGTTAAAGGCAAATATCAGTTTTTAATATACCTGGTCACATTGAGGTCCATATAGATATTTGTATAGCAGGTTAAAGGCAAATATCAGTTTTTAATATACCTGGTCACATTGAGGTCCATATAGATATTTGTATAGCAGGTTAAAGGCAAATATCAGTTTTTAATATACCTGGTCACATTGAGGTCCATATAGATATTTGTATAGCAGGTTAAAGGCAAAATATCAGTTTTTAATATACCTGGTCACATTGAGGTCCATATAGATATTTGTATAGCAGGTTAAAGGCAAAGTATAAGTTTTTAATATACCTGGTCACATTGAGGTCCAAATAGATATTTGTATAGCAGGTTAAAGGCAAATATCAGTTTTTAATATACCTGGTCACATTGAGGTCCATATATATATTTGTATAGCAGGTTAAAGGCAAAATATCAGTTTTTAATATACCTGGTCACATTGAGGTCCATATAGATATTTGTATAGCAGGTTAAAGGCAAAATATCAGTTTTTAATATACCTGGTCACATTGAGGTCCATATAGATATTTGTATAGCAGGTTAAAGGCAAAATATCAGTTTTTAATATACCTGATCACATTGAGGTCCATCTAGATAGTTGTATAGCAGGTTTAAGGCAAAATATCATTTTTTAATATACCTGGTCCCATTGAGGTCCATATAGATATTTGTATAGCAGGTTAAAGACAAAATATCATTTTTTAATATACCTGGTCACATTGAGGTCCATATAGATATTTGTATAGCAGGTTAAAGGCAAAATATCAGTTTTTAATATACCTGGTCACATTGAGGTCCATATAGATATTTGTATAGCAGGTTAAAGGCAAAATATCAGTTTTTAATATACCTGGTCACATTGAGGTCCATATAGATATTTGTATAGCAGGTTAAAGGCAAAATATCAGTTTTTAATATACCTGGTCACATTGAGGTCCATATAGATATTTGTGTAGCAGGTTAAAGGCAAAATATCATTTTTTAATATACCTGGTCCCATTGAGGTCCATATAGATATTTGTATAGCAGGTTAAAGGCAAAATATCAGTTTTTAATATACCTGGTCACATTGAGGTCCATATAGATATTTGTATAGCAGGTTAAAGGCAAAATATCAGTTTTTAATATACCTGGTCACATTGAGGTCCATATAGATATTTGTATAGCAGGTTAAAGGCAAAATATCAGTTTTTAATATACCTGGTCACATTGAGGTCCATATAGATATTTGTATAGCAGGTTAAAGACAAAATATCAGTTTTTAATATACCTGGTCACATTGAGGTCCATATAGATATTTGTATAGCAGGTTAAAGACAAAATATCAGTTTTTAATATACCTGGTCACATTGAGGTCCATATAGATATTTGTATAGCAGGTTAAAGACAAAATATCAGTTTTTAATATACCTGGTCACATTGAGGTCCATATAGATATTTGTATAGCAGGTTAAAGACAAAATATCAGTTTTTAATATACCTGGTCACATTGAGGTCCATATAGATATTTGTATAGCAGGTTAAAGACAAAATATCAGTTTTTAATATACCTGGTCACATTGAGGTCCATATAGATATTTGTATAGCAGGTTAAAGGCAAATATCAGTTTTTAATATACCTGGTCACATTGAGGTCCATATAGATATTTGTATAGCAGGTTAAAGACAAAATATCAGTTTTTAATATACCTGGTCACATTGAGGTCCATATAGATATTTGTATAGCAGGTTAAAGGCAAATATCAGTTTTTAATATACCTGGTCACATTGAGGTCCATATAGATATTTGTATAGCAGGTTAAAGGCAAATATCAGTTTTTAATATACCTGGTCACATTGAGGTCCATATAGATATTTGTATAGCAGGTTAAAGGCAAATATCAGTTTTTAATATACCTGGTCACATTGAGGTCCATATAGATATTTGTATAGCAGGTTAAAGGCAAAATATCAGTTTTTAATATACCTGGTCACATTGAGGTCCATATAGATATTTGTATAGCAGGTTAAAGGCAAATATCAGTTTTTAATATACCTGGTCACATTGAGGTCCATATAGATATTTGTATAGCAGGTTAAAGGCAAATATCAGTTTTTAATATACCTGGTCACATTGAGGTCCATATAGATATTTGTATAGCAGGTTAAAGGCAAATATCAGTTTTTAATATACCTGGTCACATTGAGGTCCATATAGATATTTGTATAGCAGGTTAAAGGCAAAATATCAGTTTTTAATATACCTGGTCACATTGAGGTCCATATAGATATTTGTATAGCAGGTTAAAGGCAAATATCAGTTTTTAATATACCTGGTCACATTGAGGTCCATATAGATATTTGTATAGCAGGTTAAAGGCAAATATCAGTTTTTAATATACCTGGTCACATTGAGGTCCATATAGATATTTGTATAGCAGGTTAAAGGCAAATATCAGTTTTTAATATACCTGGTCACATTGAGGTCCATATAGATATTTGTATAGCAGGTTAAAGGCAAATATCAGTTTTTAATATACCTGGTCACATTGAGGTCCATATAGATATTTGTATAGCAGGTTAAAGGCAAATATCAGTTTTTAATATACCTGGTTACATTGACGTCCATATAGATATTTGTATAGCAGGTTAAAGGCAAATATCAGTTTTTAATATACCTGGTTACATTGACGTCCATATAGATATTTGTATAGCAGGTTAAAGGCAAATATCAGTTTTTAATATACCTGGTCACATTGAGGTCCATATAGATATTTGTATAGCAGGTTAAAGGCAAAATATCAGTTTTTAATATACCTGGTCACATTGAGGTCCATATAGATATTTGTATAGCAGGTTAAACGCAAATATCAGTTTTTAATATACCTGGTCACATTGAGGTCCATATAGATATTTGTATAGCAGGTTAAAGGCAAATATCAGTTTTTAATATACCTGGTCACATTGAGGTCCATATAGATATTTGTATAGCAGGTTAAAGACAAAATATCAGTTTTTAATATACCTGGTTACATTGAGGTCCATATAGATATTTGTATAGCAGGTTAAAGGCAAATATCAGTTTTTAATATACCTGGTTACATTGAGGTCCATATAGATATTTGTATAGCAGGTTAAAGGCAAATATCAGTTTTTAATATACCTGGTCACATTGAGGTCCATATAGATATTTGTATAGCAGGTTAAAGGCAAAATATCAGTTTTTAATATACCTGGTCACATTGAGGTCCATATAGATATTTGTATAGCAGGTTAAAGGCAAATATCAGTTTTTAATATACCTGGTCACATTGAGGTCCATATAGATATTTGTATAGCAGGTTAAAGGCAAATATCAGTTTTTAATATACCTGGTCACATTGAGGTCCATATAGATATTTGTATAGCAGGTTAAAGACAAAATATCAGTTTTTAATATACCTGGTTACATTGAGGTCCATATAGATATTTGTATAGCAGGTTAAAGGCAAATATCAGTTTTTAATATACCTGGTTACATTGAGGTCCATATAGATATTTGTATAGCAGGTTAAAGGCAAATATCAGTTTTTAATATACCTGGTCACATTGAGGTCCATATAGATATTTGTATAGCAGGTTAAAGACAAAATATCAGTTTTTAATATACCTGGTCACATTGACGTCCATATAGATATTTGTATAGCAGGTTAAAGGCAAAATATCAGTTTTTAATATACCTGGTTACATTGACGTCCATATAGATATTTGTATAGCAGGTTAAAGGCAAATATCAGTTTTTAATATACCTGGTTACATTGACGTCCATATAGATATTTGTATAGCAGGTTAGAGGCAAAATAACAGTTTTTAATATACCTGGTTACATTGACGTCCATATAGATATTTGTATAGCAGGTTAAAGGCAAATATCAGTTTTTAATATACCTGGTCACATTGAGGTCCATATAGATATTTGTATAGCAGGTTAAAGGCAAAATATCAGTTTTTAATATACCTGGTTACATTGACGTCCATATAGATATTTGTATAGCAGGTTAGAGGCAAAATAACAGTTTTTAATATACCTGGTTACATTGACGTCCATATAGATATTTGTATAGCAGGTTAAAGGCAAATATCAGTTTTTAATATACCTGGTCACATTGAGGTCCATATAGATATTTGTATAGCAGGTTAAAGGCAAAATATCAGTTTTTAATATACCTGGTCACATTGAGGTCCATATATATATTTGTATAGCAGGTTAAAGGCAAATATCAGTTTTTAATATACCTGGTTACATTGACGTCCATATAGATATTTGTATAGCAGGTTAAAGGCAAATATCAGTTTTTAATATACCTGGTTACATTGACGTCCATATAGATATTTGTATAGCAGGTTAAAGGCAAATATCAGTTTTTAATATACCTGGTCACATTGAGGTCCATATAGATATTTGTATAGCAGGTTAAAGGCAAATATCAGTTTTTAATATACCTGGTTACATTGACGTCCATATAGATATTTGTATAGCAGGTTAAAGGCAAATATCAGTTTTTAATATACCTGGTTACATTGAGGTCCATATAGATATTTGTATAGCAGGTTAAAGGCAAAATATCAGTTTTTAATATACCTGGTCACATTGAGGTCCATATAGATATTTGTATAGCAGGTTAAAGGCAAATATCAGTTTTTAATATACCTGGTCACATTGAGGTCCATATAGATATTTGTATAGCAGGTTAAAGGCAAAATATCAGTTTTTAATATACCTGGTCACATTGAGGTCCATATAGATATTTGTATAGCAGGTTAAAGGCAAATATCAGTTTTTAATATACCTGGTCACATTGAGGTCCATATAGATAATTGTATAGCAGGTTAAGGGCAAATATCAGTTTTTAATATACCTGGTCACATTGAGGTCCATATAGATATTTGTATAGCAGGTTAAAGGCAAAATATCAGTTTTTAATATACCTGGTCACATTGAGGTCCATATAGATATTTGTATAGCAGGTTAAAGGCAAATATCAGTTTTTAATATACCTGGACACATTGAGGTCCATATAGATATTTGTATAGCAGGTTAAAGGCAAATATCAGTTTTTAATATACCTGGTCACATTGACGTCCATATAGATATTTGTATAGCAGGTTAAAGGCAAAATATCAGTTTTTAATATACCTGGTTACATTGACGTCCATATAGATATTTGTATAGCAGGTTAAAGGCAAATATCAGTTTTTAATATACCTTTTTACATTGAGGTCCATATAGATATTTGTATAGCAGGTTAAAGGCAAAATATCAGTTTTTAATATACCTGGTCACATTGAGGTCCATATAGATATTTGTATAGCAGGTTAAAGGCAAATATCAGTTTTTAATATACCTGGTTACATTGACGTCCATATAGATATTTGTATAGCAGGTTAAAGGCAAAATATCAGTTTTTAATATACCTGGTCACATTGAGGTCCATATAGATATTTGTATAGCAGGTTAAAGGCAAAATATCAGTTTTTAATATACCTGGTCACATTGAGGTCCATATAGATATTTGTATAGCAGGTTAAAGGCAAAATATCAGTTTTTAATATACCTGGTTACATTGACGCCCATATAGATATTTGTATAGCACGTTAAAGGCAAATATCAGTTTTTAATATACCTGGTCACATTGACGTCCATATAGATATTTGTATAGCAGGTTAAAGGCAAAATATCAGTTTTTAATATACCTGGTCACATTGAGGTCCATATAGATATTTGTATAGCAGGTTAAAGGCAAAATATCAGTTTTTAATATACCTGGTCACATTGAGGTCCATATAGATATTTGTATAGCAGGTTAAAGGCAAAATATCAGTTTTTAATATACCTGGTTACATTGACGTCCATATAGATATTTGTATAGCAGGTTAAAGGCAAATATCAGTTTTTAATATACCTGGTCACATTGAGGTCCATATAGATATTTGTATAGCAGGTTAAAGGCAAAATATCAGTTTTTAATATACCTGGTCACATTGAGGTCCATATAGATATTTGTATAGCAGGTTAAAGGCAAAATATCAGTTTTTAATATACCTGGTCACATTGAGGTCCATATAGATATTTGTATAGCAGGTTAAAGGCAAAATATCAGTTTTTAATATACCTGGTCACATTGAGGTCCATATAGATATTTGTATAGCAGGTTAAAGGCAAAATATCAGTTTTTAATATACCTGGTCACATTGAGGTCCATATAGATATTTGTATAGCAGGTTAAAGGCAAAATATCAGTTTTTAATATACCTGGTCACATTGAGGTCCATATAGATATTTGTATAGCAGGTTAAAGGCAAAATATCAGTTTTTAATATACCTGGTCACATTGAGGTCCATATAGATATTTGTGTAGCAGGTTAAAGGCAAAATATCAGTTTTTAATATACCTGGTCACATTGAGGTCCATATAGATATTTGTATAGCAGGTTAAAGGCAAAATATCAGTTTTTAATATACCTGGTCACATTGAGGTCCTTATAGATATTTGTATAGCAGGTTAGAGGCAAAATATCAGTTTTTAATATACCTGGTCACATTGAGGTCCATATAGATATTTGTATAGCAGGTTAAAGGCAAATATCAGTTTTTAATATACCTGGACACATTGAGGTCCATATAGATATTTGTATAGCAGGTTAGAGGCAAATAACAGTTTTTAATATACCTGGTCACATTGAGGTCCATATAGATAGTTGTCTAGCAGGTTAAAGGCAAATATCAGTTTTTAATATACCTGGTCACATTGAGGTCCATATAGATATTTGTATAGCAGGTTAAAGGCAAATATCAGTTTTTAATATACCTGGTCACATTGAGGTCCATATAGATATTTGTATAGCAGGTTAAAGGCAAAATATCAGTTTTTAATATACCTGGTCACATTGAGGTCCATATAGATATTTGTATAGCAGGTTAAAGGCAAATATCAGTTTTTAATATACCTGGTCACATTGAGGTCCATATAGATATTTGTATAGCAGGTTAAAGGCAAAATATCAGTTTTTAATATACCTGGTCACATTGAGGTCCATATAGATATTTGTATAGCAGGTTAAAGGCAAATATCAGTTTTTAATATACCTGGTCACATTGAGGTCCATATAGATATTTGTATAGCAGGTTAAAGGCAAAATATCAGTTTTTAATATACCTGGTCACATTGAGGTCCATATAGATATTTGTATAGCAGGTTAAAGGCAAAATATCAGTTTTTAATATACCTGGTCACATTGAGGTCCTTATAGATATTTGTATAGCAGGTTAGAGGCAAAATATCAGTTTTTAATATACCTGGTCACATTGAGGTCCATATAGATATTTGTATAGCAGGTTAAAGGCAAATATCAGTTTTTAATATACCTGGTCACATTGAGGTCCTTATAGATATTTGTATAGCAGGTTAGAGGCAAATAACAGTTTTTAATATACCTGGTCACATTGAGGTCCATATATATATTTGTATAGCAGGTTAAAGGCATATATCAGTTTTTAATATACCTGGACACATTGAGGTCCATATAGATATTTGTATAGCAGGTTAAAGGCAAATATCAGTTTTTAATATACCTGGTCACATTGAGGTCCATATAGATATTTGTATAGCAGGTTAAAGGCAAAATATCAGTTTTTAATATACCTGGTCACATTGAGGTCCATATAGATATTTGTATAGCAGGTTAAAGGCAAAATATCAGTTTTTAATATACCTGGTTACATTGACGTCCATATAGATATTTGTATAGCAGGTTAAAGGCAAATATCAGTTTTTAATATACCTGGTTACATTGAGGTCCATATAGATATTTGTATAGCAGGTTAAAGGCAAAATATCAGTTTTTAATATACCTGGTCACATTGAGGTCCATATAGATATTTGTATAGCAGGTTAAAGGCAAAATATCAGTTTTTAATATACCTGGTCACATTGAGGTCCATATAGATATTTGTATAGCAGGTTAAAGGCAAAATATCAGTTTTTAATATACCTGGTCACATTGAGGTCCATATAGATATTTGTATAGCAGGTTAAAGGCAAATATCAGTTTTTAATATACCTGGACACATTGAGGTCCATATAGATATTTGTATAGCAGGTTAAAGGCAAATATCAGTTTTTAATATACCTGGTCACATTGACGTCCATATAGATATTTGTATAGCAGGTTAAAGGCAAAATATCAGTTTTTAATATACCTGGTTACATTGACGTCCATATAGATATTTGTATAGCAGGTTAAAGGCAAATATCAGTTTTTAATATACCTGGTTACATTGAGGTCCATATAGATATTTGTATAGCAGGTTAAAGGCAAAATATCAGTTTTTAATATACCTGGTCACATTGAGGTCCATATAGATATTTGTATAGCAGGTTAAAGGCAAAATATCAGTTTTTAATATACCTGGTTACATTGACGTCCATATAGATATTTGTATAGCAGGTTAAAGGCAAATATCAGTTTTTAATATACCTGGTCACATTGAGGTCCATATAGATATTTGTATAGCAGGTTAAAGGCAAAATAACAGTTTTTAATATACCTGGTCACATTGAGGTCCATATAGATATTTGTATAGCAGGTTAAAGGCAAAATATCAGTTTTTAATATACCTGGTCACATTGAGGTCCATATAGATATTTGTATAGCAGGTTAAAGGCAAAATATCAGTTTTTAATATACCTGGTCACATTGAGGTCCATATAGATATTTGTATAGCAGGTTAAAGGCAAATATCAGTTTTTAATATACCTGGTCACATTGAGGTCCATATAGATATTTGTATAGCAGGTTAAAGGCAAAATATAAGTTTTTAATATACCTGGTCACATTGAGGTCCATATAGATATTTGTATAGCAGGTTAAAGGCAAATATCTGTTTTTAATATACCTGGTCACATTGAGGTCCATATAGATATTTGTATAGCAGGTTAAAGGCAAAATATAAGTTTTTAATATACCTGGTCACATTGAGGTCCATATAGATATTTGTATAGCAGGTTAAAGGCAAATATCAGTTTTTAATATACCTGGTCACCTTGAGGTCCATATAGATATTTGTATGGCAGGTTAAAGGCAAATAACAGTTTTTAATATACCTGGTCACATTGAGGTCCATATAGATATTTGTATAGCAGGTTAAAGGCAAATATCAGTTTTTAATATACCTGGTCACATTGAGGTCCATATAGATATTTGTATGGCAGGTTAAAGGCAAATAACAGTTTTTAATATACCTGGTCACATTGAGGTCCATATTGATATTTGTATAGCAGGTTAAAGGCAAATATCAGTTTTTAATATACCTGGTCACATTGAGGTCCATATAGATATTTGTATGGCAGGTTAAAGGCAAATAACAGTTTTTAATATACCTGGTCACATTGAGGTCCATATAGATATTTGTATAGCAGGTTAAAGGCAAATAACAGTTTTTAATATACCTGGTCACATTGAGGTCCATATAGATATTTGTATAGCAGGTTAAAGGCAAAATATAAGTTTTTAATATACCTGGTCACATTGAGGTCCATATAGATATTTGTATAGCAGGTTAAAGGCAAATATCAGTTTTTAATATACCTGGTCACATTGAGGTCCATATAGATATTTGTATAGCAGGTTAAAGGCAAAATATAAGTTTTTAATATACCTGGTCACATTGAGGTCCATATAGATATTTGTATAGCAGGTTAAAGGCAAATATCAGTTTTTAATATACCTGGTCACATTGACGTCCATATAGATATTTGTATGGCAGGTTAAAGGCAAAATATCAGTTTTTAATATACCTGGTCACATTGAGGTCCATATAGATATTTGTATAGCAGGTTAAAGGCAAAATATCAGTTTTTAATATACCTGGTTACATTGACGTCCATATAGATATTTGTATAGCAGGTTAAAGGCAAATAAGAGTTTTTAATATACCTGGTTACATTGACGTCCATATAGATATTTGTATAGCAGGTTAAAGGCAAATAAGAGTTTTTAATATACCTGGTCACATTGAGGTCCATATAGATATTTGTATAGCAGGTTAAAGGCAAATATCAGTTTTTAATATACCTGGTCACATTGAGGTCCATATAGATATTTGTATAGCAGGTTAAAGGCAAATAAGAGTTTTTAATATACCTGGTCACATTGACGTCCATATAGATATTTGTATAGCAGGTTAAAGGCAAATATCAGTTTTTAATATACCTGGTCACATTGAGGTCCATATAGATATTTGTATAGCAGGTTAAAGGCAAATATCAGTTTTTAATATACCTGGTCACATTGAGGTCCATATAGATATTTGTATAGCAGGTTAAAGGCAAATATCAGTTTTTAATATACCTGGTCACATTGAGGTCCATATAGATATTTGTATAGCAGGTTAAAGGCAAATATCAGTTTTTAATATACCTGGTCACATTGAGGTCCATATAGATATTTGTATGGGGGATGGACGTAAACGCATATCATACTAAAGTTCTAGTTTTAATCCTGTTTAATCTGTTAATACATATAAAGTACTAGGCCACGGTACTTAATGTATAAAATAAATAAACTTATTATTATTTGATACAAGCATATTGCATACTACACGCATTATTACGACTCGTACATTTCACTATAAAAAATAAAATGATGTCATTCACGGAAAAAGCACATTTCTTAATTTGAAAGAATTTAGTCCCAAGTCATGCACCAACTGCTATAATAGCTGTATCGAAAAATCTACTATTCTGTATGTTAGATCTCGGGGCTACCTAAGGGAGGTCGCGGCTCCTTTTCCGCCCGGGTAGGGGCACTCAGACGTGGGTCGAACCATTTAAATTAGTTTTACACATTTCCCTTCTAGTTCTAGGTAATTAGATGAAGCCGGTTTAGTTTAATACAAGATTAATCGAAATTCTCTACTTCTTCTAATCCATAGACGTGAGTAACAGACTAGTCTATATATTGGAAGAGTGTTGGCATTAGTTTTTCTGCACACATTTCTTTTTCACTGGGTTTTAAAGCGATACAGAGGCCAGTTAATTAGAGATATGCTAAATCTTACTGAGATTACCAAGAAGTTTTTTGACATAAAATTTTTTCTTCTTTCTCTTCTATGGTATTTATATAGATCCATTGTATTCCATAGTAATATTTGGGGTTTTGGTAATACGTATAACAGTTTTGTTTCGCCTCAAATATAA
>JBAIZL010000002.1:83566851-83574351 GCA_036971475.1 Prosapia bicincta | reverse complement strand
TCAGATAATATCCTAAGAGAAAACTGTTGGCATTTTCTTTACATCTTTCATAGCTGCAAACTCGACGAAAGAACACATGGAGCTACTACTACAGTTAGAGGGAGGGGGAGGTCGGACAACTTTTAACAGAATATGGGTTTCGTTCGCTTATGCATTACAATTACCTTTTATTTAAAGGCCTTAAACAAAACCAACTATCCTAAGTCTTTGGCATTAATATTTGTTTACATAATTAAAAGTCCGCAAAAACCTCTCATTAAGGGCTGTAAATAGAAATTATCATATTAACCCTTAGCGTGCGGGACATATTAAAGGGCAAGTAACGGATTACGTGCTATTAGAAAAAAAAACTTTTTTGCGAAATGTTCACAGTTCTATTTAATTCTGAGTTCCTAAAGATGTAGTTGAACAAAAAAATTATAAACTAGTTATTTTTATATTTTTACAATAAGTAATTCAAGATATCAATAAATCCATTTAAAATAAAATTAAAGTAACTAAAATTATTAGTCACCAAATCATAAACAATAAACTATTCTTACAGTACAAACAAAGGTCACTCACGTAAACAGTACACAACTATAGTAATCACAATGCCAACACAAAATACGACAATTGGCAGACGCTGCGTCCTGCCGAGAATACCCGTCATACGTGCATGCATAGACCACGTATTGGCGCCTGGTGGCTAAAAGAACAGAATGTGAATCTGTAGCACGTGGTCGAGAACAATAAACGTAGCAGAGGAGTTTATTTACACCAAACAAACATTGTCACGCATTGTAATGGACTTTAAACAAACAACCAGGACTTCCATAAATAAAATATTGTAAATACGTGATTTCTCGTCATACGCGCTAGCAGAGATTTCAGCCAAACGAAAAAATCACGGTATACGCGCGCAAAGGGTTAATAATAAAAAATGTCTTCCATGCCTTGACGGACTCTCATATAATGAGAACCGGAAACTGGTACTAGGTAAGAAAATTTACATAATTACTACCTCAATGCATAGTGAACCGATGAAGTACAACTATTTGGCACTTTGAGAAAGTCCAATTTAGAAATCTTACAGATAATTCAAAATACATCATCAGTGATCCGTATTACGCATCAGCATTGCAGTGTTATGACGAAACTTGCCGCGGTAGGGTAGCACTTATCGACATTCGATAATCAGAAGACGGTGAGGAGACTAAGAGCCTCCGCACACGGGTCGATTGTTGACTCGTAGGAGGTTCGCGCGTCACCCTCGTCTTGTGCGATATCTGCGGCTCGGGTGTCTGCCATCCGCACATTGGACTTCAGTTTGTTTGCATCTCGCGACCAGAAATGACCTCCTCCGCATTTTAAACCCAAAACGAATGTAATAAAAATGAGCAGTTCAAGTAGAGGTGAGGAAGATTTTGTGATGTTTTTGGGGTACCGGCGCTTGAAAAGAAAGATTATGGGTGCATCCTTAAATTGAACGTAATTTTAATATTCGGTTATTTGTTGGTGCAAAAGAACTGGAACAGAGTGACACTAAATTTTTAGCATTTTATAGAATGTCGAAAGATTCATACACCACTCTAGTGAAAATTGTGAATATAAAGTTCAGCTAATTTAAAAAAATACTTAACTAAGTGAATGCGTATCCTAAGTGAAAGGAACGAGTTTTGAAACGCGTCGGCATGTAAGCCCTTACGCATTCACTTAGTTAAGTACCTTTTAATTATAGTTTAATCAGTGAATTCAAGATGATTACATCAAGCAACTTCATAAAGTTCAGGATGTTTTTCGATTTCCCCAACGAATTTTACATTAAAAACCTAGAACTAGAAGTTCAATGTTTTCAGAATTTTATGTTATAAATAATTATTACAACTAATCTGCGGATCCCAATGCCACTACGTAGGAAGTTAAGTGGAGGGCAGAGACGAACGCGATTTTTCTCGAGTCGACCACTTCGAGCGTCGACCCGTTTGCGGAGGCTCTAAAGAGGGCTAAACCCTTCAAGCTAGTGTAGTGTGTTGTGATTAGTGAAGACAAAAAGTATAGAGTCAATTGGAAAGTGGATATGCCTGAATATGTATATACTAGATATTATATCTGCTTGTAAGAAATATGCAAGGAAAATTAATAAGTGATGTATGAAATAAATAAGACGAGTTAAATATAAAAGATTAAAATTATTAAAAAATTAAATTTTAGTCCACATTTAAAGCACATACCATTAATAGTTGGTTAAAATCCAATTGAAAATGTTGTGATTTGTAGTTTTGCAAAATCTAAAGGCAATTACAAAATCCCTGGACTTTAAAATCTCCTTTTCTCCCATTTTCCTGACTAACTATTGAAAAAAAAAACTAAATAAATCTTCAAATGAATATCCATGTATGTAGGTTATATTCCAACTGAAATTTTTTCAGTACGTGAATTTCGTTCCATTTATTTCTCATTTCAGTTTAGCATTATATTAAAAAATTCCTGTTCAGTTACTGAACTGTTAAAAATGCGTGAAAGCTTACTTGACATTTCACTAATTTTTATACTTAGTTTTTAACAATCTTTAGTTCTATATTAGTGCCCAGAAAGTTTTATAAACGCTTCTACAGGTGTAGTCTCGTATGACAGGTCCTCAAACACATATGTTCTCGCTGATAATAATTTCACTATGACTTATAGTAACTAGAAGTACAAAAGCTGGAATGTTGCGATGTGAGGCAAACAGCCGGCTCCTGATGGCAAGGGATTTAAATAAATGTAAATTTACTGTAACACGGAACCGCACGTTGAAGAATATTTCCCTTGGAGTAAACCTGCTGAAGCAAAATGCACGCGCTGAACAGTAAACAAAACCTGTTTACCGATGAGATATTTTACATTTTATGTTAATGAATTTCAAGTTAACTTGTTTACACTAAGGCATTGAGATATAGCGATAGTGCACGCTTAGGGTATACCTAAGCAAAACAATGGGTCTGTTACATATTATAAGAGACTTTTAGTATATGATCGGGTTCAAAATTGACTTGAAGTTTACAAAATTATAAAGGTAAATTTGGTGATTTTATCTGTTCTAAAATTTATTCTCAACTTTAGGGATACATTATATTTTTAATAACAACAAATTTTTTTACGCAGTACCATGATACGGTTGTAATTAAATTGGATGAAAATTTATTTATATACATAAGTGTGTATGTGTGCACACTTGCTACACTTAGACTAGGTATAGATAAATGGAAGAATATATACATCGGTCATATCTGAATGGCCGATTGTTTTTTATGTAAGTTTCATTACAGTGCACTATCACTGCACGTTGAATGACTCTGATGTATAATACGGAGGACTGATGATGTCCTAACTCTCTTAGCATACTTTACAAGTCAGAAATTGATGCTAAAGTAACACAGCAAATATCGATGTCGTGCTACCCTACTGCTGCGATATGATTTTAAGAACACGATAATTTCTCTTTACATCCCATAATAAAAATTTCCTATTTGCGGTCTATGGGTTAAGTAAGTTAAGGAAATATTAATGCCAAAGACTTAGGATAGTCGGTTTTGTTTCGAATCTTTAAATAACACATTATTGTAAGTTTTCTCTTACATACGCTCCAGTTAAAGTAGATGGAAGTGAGAAATACAGAATGGGACGAAAGCTAACTACTGTTATAGTTTGATTTAAAACAGAATAGGATTCTACGTAGGTGAAATTGGCCGAATTTTTTTTTATTCTTTTTGATTGGAATAATACATTTGAAAAATTTAATAACAATGTTATTAAAAATAAAATATCTTTAGAACAGGATTAAAAATATAAGGGACAGAAACGCCAGGAAATAAAGAGTCCTTGACAATTGTAATAAAGGAGGGCGACATTTCAAATTAGTTTGGGAAGGGGAGAGCGTAATTCATTGTACGATGAGGTCAAGCAATTGTCACTTACAGGTATTAGCTGTTTGCCAAAATGAATGTGAGACAGACTCCTTAATGAACAAAAAAAAACGATAAATAACTGTTCAATAAATATAATTTAATTAAAATTACTATTTTAATAAAGTTATTATTATTATTATTAATTAAATTTAATTTAGTAATCTCAAATGTAATATATTATTTAATACTTGATGTGTTTCTAGTTTGTAGACAGCATTTATATGTAGCATATTTCTTCCTGGCAACATTATCTTCGTCAGGTACTATTAAATGTAGAGTTTGATATGTTTAAAATAACAATACAGTATAAATACGTTTACGAATAGTTATAAATGATATACGTTATGAATCTATACTAAATTATTAGTAACTAATAAAACATAATGTTGTCATATTTCATCACAGTAAACATAACAGTAATGAAAAACTATACTTACATTTCGCCCCTAATATATGATTACAATTGAAGTAACTTTGTTTAATTCATCAATACACTACGTGATGTATACTTAGACAAGACCAAAGTCCGTCACTGAGTATCACGTAATGTTTGCTAAAATACATCCATTTTCTGAGTAAAGCATATGCGTATATATCAAAGACTGTCGCCGACAAAGCATGTTAGTGGTGACAGCTTGAAGTTCTGATGGAATAATTTACATATATATTATATTTTCGCTGTTGATAAGTAAGTATAGGTTCCCCATTTCATCACCTATATATTGTAGTCTAATGCCTTCATATAGCCTCTTTCTGTGCATGCGTGTTGCGACATTTGTCGCAACAATAATCGATATCGAAATAATATCGATTTTCATGTAATATGGAGGTTTATACTTGTTCAAAATATGAGGTATGTTGCAGGGAAAAATATGAGGTATGTTGCAGGGAAAAATATGAGGTATGTTGCAGGGCAAAATATGAGGTATGTTGCAGGAAAAATATGAGGTATGTTGCAGGGAAAAATATGAGGTATGTTGCAGGGCAAAATATGAGGTATGTTGCAGAAAAATATGAGGTATGTTGCAGGGAAAAATATGAGGTATGTTGCAGGGCAAAATATGAGGTATGTTGCAGGAAAAATATGAGGTATGTTGCAGGGAAAAATATGAGGTATGTTGCAGGAAAAATATGAGGTATGTTGCAGGGAAAAATATGAGGTATGTTGCAGGGCAAAATATGAGGTATGTTGCAGGAAAAATATGAGGTATGTTGCAGGGAAAAATATGAGGTATGTTGCAGGGCGATATATTATGGAATTATTTATGCAATAAATATACAGTATATGTAATCTATATATTAAATATTGAGAAAGCTAATGAATAAAAATATTTCAAATAAAAGAATAGTTTTAAAAAATAATACATGGTTTTAATGAACTCAAGTCATTGAGAATGCGAGGAATGTAGCTCACAAAAAGCTCAAATATTTTGAGTAAGTAGATTCTTGTTCGTGAAATTCTTAGTGAAACATATAAGGTATGAGAAGGAAACATTGTACCATTATCACATATATATATATTAGCATATATTATTACAATATTTAATACTATATTAGACTATTATTATAAATTTATAATATAGTAATAAACTAAATATTATTATTATATTAAGGTATTAGAAAAACATAATTATACCAATATCATGTGTGTATATATATATATATGTATATATATATATATATATATATATATATATATATATATATATATATATATACACACAGTGGAACCCCTCAAATCCGAACTAATTGGGGCTATAGCCAATTTGCCGAAAAAGTTCGGATTTCGGATTTGCTGTGTATTTTGCTTTTGACAGAATTGTGTTTTTTTATTACGAGTGTTCATTACGTATTTCTTTATCAATACTGTACTGTACACCTTTATTCAAGAAGCGTATTGTAGCACTAGTCTATTCTATTCTTTCACATTTAAGTGATGTGTCTGTCTATAAATGATAGCTTTTGTATTGTAGGCTACACAATTCCGTAGCCTTTAAATAGCACTGCTTTGTTTACTGTTAGAGTTTCGATGGTGTAGCCTTCGCCCATCTGCTTCTCACGGAGGAAGGATAAGATTTGGATATCAGGAACGTACCCGTACGTGTCTAATGTAAGTGACTAATGCATGTAAGCAATCTGTCTAGCATGACTAGCCAAGACCAGTTAGTATTCCAGAGTTTGTTGAGTTGTGGGTTTGCTGTTCTGTGGCAAGAGAATTTCAGTATTCTAAAAGTGCATTATGGCGAGCAAGCGGAAACATATTTCTTGCATTTTAAAAGTGTTAATGCGACTAGATAAAGGGGAACGTTTGACAAAGTTGGCTGTTGACTTTAGTGTTGGTAAAGATAAAAAAGTGGTTACAGTTGAATAAATTAATGAACGGTGATTTGGAATTACAGCTAGCAGTTGATGGTTGGATAGATGGAAGAGAAGGCACGGAATGAGACCACTAACTAAGTTATCAGCTGATAATCAAGTTGAGTTATCATCATTTCCATGACCTCTCCATCTTGGCTTCGCCCTGTTGTTATCTATGAGGTCGCCCTCTCTAAGTGCTGCGGTTTTGCTTTGACATTTTTCGGTCACGTTCGATTACTTTTCTTCTTTCTCCCAACACCTTCTCGAAATAAAAAAGAATTTAATCCAGAGCATTTTAGGAACTTAGCATTTTTAGGTACTCTAAAACTCTTAATTTTGACATAGATTTAGTTTAAGTTCTTCAACAATTAATTTTGAAGCAAACCTTTTGACTAATTTTCTCTTTTATATTTCCGCTAAGGCATAGTTACTGTCACCGGTGCACGAGAAGAGCCCTGACCCAAGGCAGGTCAAAACAATAAGGTCATTACCAAAAACATTTCTAACTCAAAACGTCACATTTACAGATAATTACAATGTAGAAACGGGATCATGTATAATTTATTTTGTACGCACTTTCCTAATGAAATTAGTACTTTTATCTATCTGTAAATACTTATATTACTAGAATATAACTACTAATAAACCTATGTTTGTAGGTCAGGATTACATCGACGCGCATGCGCAGAATTGAAAACCTATCGTGACTCATTTCTACGCCAGGACTCTTCTCGTACGTACTTTTAATATGTTGACAGTTGACAGAAGATTTGGTCCCATTTTACTTAATCAAATTTTCACTTTACTCTATTCGACTGCTTTTGTCTAACTGCTATGCAAAAGATGTTATATAGGCTACAAATGGAGCGAACTCTCTCTTAGTGTCTGAGTCACGGTCTATGGGAACGGTCTGAGTCACGTATTGGCTACCAACACGACCAAACATGCTAGTGTATTATAGTTATTTTTCAATTTTATTAAAAACATCAAGAAGGGATTTCTACGTCCTTATCGTTCGGATGTTCAAACCACGCTAAGTAAAAGGGCCGAATGCTTGCTTTCTCCCTTCCTACCTCTCGTCTCTGTTGATGGAAATGCGACCAATCAGAACATTCGTGGCGTAATGTGTAGATTTCCGGTGCCCTCATGTGACGTCACCGTTTCTCATGGACCGGCTGGTAGTCCTTAGCAACGATTATTTACCCAAATTTCT
>JBAIZL010000002.1:83519351-83559351 GCA_036971475.1 Prosapia bicincta | reverse complement strand
ACAGTTCACTTAATAAACCTGATAATGGGTTTTCCATACCTAACCCTTGTTTGGGTTTATATATTTGTGGTCCTTTTTTGTTGATGTGTATGATTTCCTGGTTATGGTAAATGTCTGTGTATCTGTGTCCTGTATCTTTTATGTGGTTGTAAAATGTTGAGTTGGTGTTCTGTTTGGTTCTTCAACTCTTTGTTTAAAGCTGCGACCTGTTTGTCCAATGTAGAATTTTTTAAATTCGCAGTTCAGTTTGTATACGCCTGGTGCTTGTAGTTTATCTTTGTTATTGTGTTGTATTTTGTATTGTAACTTGTTATTGGTTTTGTATGCTATTTTGTAACCTATTTTTTAAAATTTGCGGGCTATTTTATTTGTTGTTATGTTTATGAATGGTAATGTGGTGTATTTGTTTTACCTGTCTGTAGTGGTAATATTGTACCATAGGTTGTCTATTATTTTGGTGTTGTATCCATTTGTGTATGATAAATATATAATTGTGTCTAGTTCTTTGTTTTATTTTTGTTTCGTGGTATTTGGTTTTTTACAATATTTTCATTGTATTATATTGTACCACTGTGCTCTTGATATTGTATATTAATTGAATGCATCGCTTTTAATACTTTATATATTCAAAGAATAACGGACAACTAGAAATCAGTTGTGAATTTCCTTTCACGTGTTTTATAGACAAAGTTATTAAAACCAGTGATTGTTATCAGCAACTATACACATCATAAATTATAACATACAGAGATATAATGTAGTTAATGTTTAGATTTTGTGTAGTGTTTGTTATGTTACGTTTATTGCCTGGTAACATAACTTCAACGCAGATATTATTACGTACTTACATACATATTGAATATGGTGATACGTTTTCGTGCAATGCAACAAATGAATAAAGATATTTCAAACAAAAGAATTGTTTTATTTATATAATAATTTTAAATATCTTTTCGTTAATACATCTTTTATCATCTTCAGGAAAAACAATGAAGAAGCTAATATCACTTATACAAATATTTGTGACCACCTATAAAAAACAAATATATAAATAAAAGCATGATTTTATTTAAAACAAATAAAACGCACAAGAAATTCACAAATTAATCATTTATTAACTCATACGCGTTTCAATGACAAAGTCATCATTATCTGTATTCTTGAATTTTGTAGTCCATTACGTTCGGTGAATCTTATTAATCAGTTAAACACTAGTTTATGACTATCCGAAAGAAAATAAGCTTCTTTCAAAAAAGAAAATAAATGTGTAACTAGCTTTGTAAATACAGATACTGACTTAATCAGTCCTTCCTTGCTAGTTATAGCATTGCAAATAATGGAAAACCTGAGATAATAGGCGAGATCTTGTTTCTGCCGGCCGCTATGGATATGGTCCAAGCTGTGTTAGGAGAAAAAGCAGACAAACATTTAAAAAATATTATTTTGTTAACAACACAGTGAAATGGCGAATTGGCAAAATGTCTTCCAGTATTGAGGAACATGTTCTACCAGTGTTTAAAGTTTCAAGAATGCACATATTTTGCACTTCAAGTAGATGAAAGCACCGAAATTACAAACATGGCACAGCAACTTGTATTTGTACGGTTTGATTATCAAGAAGATGTTATAGAAGAGTTTTTGTTTTTGCAAAGGCTACAGCGGAACTCATTTTTAACTTGACTAATGATTATGTGCTTAAAGTAGGCTTCCGTTGGTCAAAGTGTATTGGTTTATGTAAAGACGGAGCAAAAGCTATGTCAGGAAAACTGACAGAACTACCAGCAAAACTAAAGAAAGTTGCTCCTGAATGCGGAAGTAAACATTGTGTAATCCACCGGGAAGCATTAGATGCTGGGGAATCTTACCTCCGTCCATGAAAGGTATTACCTTCGTAAAGACTTGGGCTCTTAATTCAAGAATATATTTTCCTTAAAGAATGATGACATGGGTGCAAGTTCAAAACCCATACAGCTTACAGTAGTAAGATGGTTATCTCGTGAGAAAATTTTAACACGTCTCTCCGAACCGACGTCAAAGGTTTAATGCTTCCAACTGAAAAAATAATAAAATGGTAAACTTGTTCTGTAATGAAGAATGATTGTCAAGATTAGCATATTTCTGGCATTTTTTATAGACTCAATACGCACTCTTCAGGGAGCAAATACAGCACCCTTCACAGCCAATGACAAAATAAACTCTTTCAATAAAAACTTAGTTCTTTTACGTTCACAAATGCAAGGAAAGAATGTCTCAGCATTTCCTACACTGTCATCATTTTTGGAATAAAAGCCAAAGCCATATGTGTTTGTTGATATAGTCCTGCACCTGGAAGCTCTTCAAGAAAGGTTTAATAAATATATCTTCGAAGATTACCAATCTAATAAACTGGTGATAGTGATACGCCAAAACCTTCAGGTGGTACACACTTTCTAGAACGTTGGGAACCCCTGCTCCAGTGGTGACTGGGATGTATAGGTGTTCACTCAAAGCAGATCTGTGATCGATCGATAAAAAACAAAAACTAGCCATATTCAAAAACATTGGTTTTTGTAATGTGTGTTGCATCAAAGTCCATCACTAAGAAATTGCAGGCGTTGCAGTCGTTTAGATTGTTCAAAACTTTATGTAAACTATCTGGTTAAAATGACAAATCAAATGAAATAATATTTATTGGGACCTTATCAAATCTACATTATTGTAATATAAATACTACACTTCATAACATAACGTCTGTGGAACGGTCTTTTGCTTCCTTTTCGAATCACGCGCCAGCTTACGTGTGACCAGCTCAGCGTCTCTGAAGTAAGTTCGGAGGACGACGCAACGCACCGTCTAGACAGGCACAGTCCGTTATCGCATCTGAGGGGTGGGGTCGCGATAAGACTAGACGACGGGTAAGGGAGGCGTCATATTTGATATAAACAAAATCCTCGGAGCTACCATCTCTTCGTTCCGCCATATTCCACCTTCTTTGTCCCCTGTAGATGTGTGGTCGGTGTAATACAAAAGTATCTTGAAGAATCACTACGAGTATAGTATTTTTTTCGTATTCTTGTTGTTGATATGTTTATGGGTACAATTTTAATATTCAATAAGGAAATCATTTGCAAATCATGTATGTAGGCACTTATATATTGTCAAGTTTTACAATATTTATGTTTCTAATTTGTTTTAAAACACTTATCAAAGCGTGATAATACTGTTTTATTCAGAGTATGTTTGCAAATTCAGGAGATTTGTGGGGCAAAGAACTACTCTCCTTAAGTAGACATCAACTCAGAGCTACTGTAGAGCTGGTTACAGGCCACGGGAATCTGAGGGGGTTCCAATACAAAATTGGAAAATCTAGGTCCCCTGTGTGCAGGAGATGCGACGAGGACCAAGAGGAATGGCCAATCCACGTACTCTGTGAGTGTCCTGCTTTGGGAGCTGCAAGGAGAAAGTGGTTTTTCTGGCAGGTATGTACACCAGAGGATATCAGAAGATTCAGCATCAGGTGGGTACTTAATTTCTGCAAAGAGGTGGGTATCCACTAAGCTAGTCCTGTGGTAGGGATGGGAAGAGAGTACAAAGGCTGCAGCTAAGTGCTCTACACCGATAATGTCCCTCCGAGTTTTAGTAATAATAATAATAAGTGTTTGCAAATACTTTTATAAGTAATTTCACTTAATACGCGAATTAGTGTGTCTGCCTGCTCTGAAAAACAATACAATTTTATGGTAATAATTATAACAATAAATAAATTAAAAATAACTTGTCTAAGGCAACGATTGTCTCACAGTAGTCTACTATATTGGCAAACAGCCAATACCTCTTAGTGGCAATTGCTTGACCTCATCGTACAATGAATTACGCTCTCCCCTTTCCAAACTAATTTGAAATGTCGCCCTCCTTTATTACAATTGTCAAGGACTCTTTGTTTCTTGGCGCTGTAACGAACTTAATCTTGTCCTTTCTATTTAATTCCCGACAATAGACATTTTATTTTTATTAACATTGTTATTCATTCTTTTCAGATTTATTATTCTGATTAAATATAAGCGGAGGAAATTAAATTGCAAAATTATCCATTAAATTGATTAGTTTTATATAAATTGTGTCATATACTCTATTATTCATTTCATTAAATTTTGCTGTATAGTTTGTGGACCATGTTCAATATTCACTACAAAAGTATAATTTCAAATAAACGGGATGTTGATTAGATTAAATGGAGACTTCAAAAATGAAAAATGTAACATGTAACATTCTGTTTAACAATATTGTATTTAGTTTAATCTTGCTTTTATTTATATTTAAATAAAAACAACCTCTTACGACAAATTCAACTATTTTTATTTTAACCTAATGTACATTTCGATTACAAAGTATTCATCTTCAAATAAAAATATTTTTTATTTGTAAAATACCTCCGAAGATGATTACTTTGTAATCGAAATGTACATTAGGTTAAAATAAAAATTGTTGAATTTGTGGTAAGAGGTTGTTTTTATTTAAATATAAACATTTACGCCACAGTTGCTTCAAGTTGTTACTTGATTTTATTGTTTTACAAAATTCAATGTTGCTTTTATTTAATCAAAAGCTTTCTCTTTAGTGCATAACATATCTATTGTTATCATTTCTAATGTACGTCATATTATATCGCCCGAGCTTTATCTTATTACGTACACTTATTTTAAGCAAAAAGACACAGCGTAGAAGAAACGTTTTATGTAACAAATCTCTTCCAAATAGTACTTAGGAGTGAAAGAGTGTGGTTATTTTGCATATAAAATTATATAAGACCTCTATTAAGGTATTTTTAACTGCATAATTTCAACGTAAGAATTCAAAAACGTTTATTTTCAATATCATTCTATGGATTTGAAAATATTAATTACGGTCCAGTGGCATAGTAATTGAATATCTGTGACTTATGATAATATATTTCTAATAAAAACAAAACAAAACCGACTGGAATATATAATTTTTACTTAATAAAACTTGAACATAATTTTCTGATAGCTGAAACATAATTAATTATAAGCTTATTACCGACCAAATTTTGAATTCAGAGCTGCATTTCATACTTGGACTCGCATATATAACATACTGAACTTGACAAATAAAGAGAATTTACATGATGTTGTAGCTACTTGGCTTGTAGATTAACCAACTATGATATACACACGGGCTATTCAATCATCTCTTCAATACAATTATTTTATAGGTTGAGTGTAAGAAATTTAAAAATTTATAATACAAAAAGATTAAGGATATATGATCACTTATATCTATAAGCATCTACAGTAATCACATACCTTGTAAATCATTCAAAGAAGGTTTAATTGTCCGCAATCTATATATCTTATCGAAAAATATGCAATCACATATTGTATGGTCTTTGCCGAGAACAAAGATCAGTTATCGCCTCGCATACTCTCATAACATCAAATAAATGAAATTTTTGTTTCGTGAGAAGACTCTGTGGTTCCCTATAATTGGTCATGGGAAATCAAGAATGTTCTATAAGTACTATTTACATTATAATCGATTTTCGTTTCATGACGTTGATTATGTTGGTAAAATTGTCAATATTAATGTACACAAATTTGCGATGTGTATGTCCCTCTAATTATATTGCTTGATCGTTGTTCAAATAATTGACACGGCCTTGAAGAATTCGATAAGCTTATCTGTGTGTCAGATGAATACATTGAGTAATTTATGTTTGAAATTTCTTTGACGTTTTTTGCTAAAATCCTACATATTATTTCTTCTTACTTAATATTAATTATTCTTTTTCATTTCCGTTTATAAACGCGGAAATAATCATGTAATGCAATACCTCAGGCAAATATTCAATAATGCTGCCCCTAATAATTATTACGAAAAATATTTTGCATATATATTAAATAATAAAAATTTAAAGTGAAAAGTTATAGTAAATTTATATTAAATGAATTTATCTCTTGATATTTAGTGAAGTAATGAACTTTTAACCTTAGGATTATTGAATATATAGTATATGGTAAATAACTAAATCGTATTTTCTGTGTATTTATTTTTGCTTTTATCATTCGAGTTATATCAAGTTATTTATAAATAAGAATAGACCACCGAAGAAGGTATATTCTTGAGGAAAATTCATTCATTAGTATCCGACGATGCTCATTCTAAGCAGATTTATCAAACAAGAAATTTTAAAAAATAGTTTTACACTTATATGTCTATGTTATTTTTATGTGTTGTAGATTACTACATAAAAAATGCTGTGATTGTTTATTTTGCTTCTTAATTATCTTATAATTTATTTACCCGCCTTAAAAAAAATCCACTCAAAAAAAAATTAAAATATCCTAGGCCCATTATTGTCTCTAAAGCAGACGGGTGCTCTTTTAATTGCAAGCACACACTTAGACCAGTTAAATACTTATAAAGTTGTCGTGAAACAAACAGAAAAAACATACGGATCGAATACAGAAACTTTTTTGAAGTCAGTTGAAAATGAAAACTTTTACAATAACTTTTAATATTGCATTTTTTGTGAATCTATTGCAGTTTTGTGCTAAGATATTATGTTTAAATATTGCTGTAACATTAGTAAACAAAATTTACAATTGAAAAATATTACAAACACATTTAATTTATCGTTTTAACTATTTTAACTAATTTAACTATTTTAACACAATTTAATAGTTAAGAACAAATACTAAATACTTTCATTTGTTTTTACATGACAGATAAAAAGACATCAAGCTTGTTAATGTTAGTTTGAACCGAAACAAGGTTTTCACAAATAGAAGAACCAATATTATTTTCTAAAATTATTTGAACTATTGTTTTGAGTGGAATAGCCTTATCCCTCTTACTAGCTAACTAAAAATTATTTATTATTTTGCACAAAAAGGTCATCAAAGGACATTTTGAGTGTAATATTAGCTATTAGTAACAATAATAAGACCAACAACAAAATCATAAAACACAAATGATCATTTGTAACACAAACACTAATTCTTCTATCAATATTACCACTTATATACCTATGAAATGATCGATATACTATCACCAATATACTATTATTTATATATTATTACTCATATACTATCACCCAAATACTATTTCATATAAACTATTAGATATATACTATCATCTGTGTATACAGATATATTAATACCCGTAAGTATTACCTATATATTATCACCCATATATTACTTCATATATTATTATACTTTGTTCATAAACTATTACTCACATACTTTTACCCATACTATATCGCCCATTTACTACTCATATTCTAATAAAGAAATATATAAAACATCAAATTTAGGAAAAACGTTTTCTTATAACTAACGAACAAAATTTCATTTTTTCCGAGTTCTTTCTCCTAAAGTTACTAGTTTCAAAATAATTCAAATGCCACTTTGATAAATTGTCCTGTGCCACCTAAAATATTACACTTCCAGAACTAAAATAAAAATTTAAATTCATCAAGGTAAATTCTCAACTAAGTGGTTAAGAGCAGTAGCAAACATGGAATGTAAATATTGGGATATCTCTAAACCCTTCTCGCAATCAACAATCAATGACTGAACTTTCAGGTGAAATTCAACTTGGGCAGGTCTTTCCCTCACCGTCAAAGGTTTGATTTGAACATTCGTTAAATAAAAAGATTTCGCACTCAAGTGATAAACAAGTTGGTGTGGAAATTGTTTTATAAAATGTAATATAAACACACAATTTATAAAGTGAATTCTTCAATCAACAAAGAAAAACCTTATTTTAGTTACTTATTATTAATTACTTGCAAATAATATAAATAGAGTAACTTGGCCTATGCGTTTAATCAGATGTTCAAACACATAACCTATAACATTAAGTCAGCTGTTTTATGAAATCACATGTTATCAGTAATTTTAAGATAAAGTAATTTTAAGAAATAACTATATTGCATACCATGCCCCTTTTATGAAACATTTTATCCCATATAGAACTAAAATTAATTCTTTACAAATTTAATGAATTAATTATTATTTGAAAAACTATAATATCAACTATGACTTTAAAAAAATGAACTTGAGGGGGTGAATAAAAGGTATTTTACTAACGATTGAAAATCAAAATCATATATATATATATATATATATATATATATAGAGAGAGAGAGAGAGAGAGAGAGATAGATAGATATAAGGAAATTGTGAACTAATAGAAAAATTACAGTATAACTTTATGCATCACATATTTACCATGAAATGTAGCTTAACAAGCTTAACAATTTTGTGGTTTTATATATATATATATATATATTGTTTAGTAGAGAGGATGTTTTTTCTCAATGTTTATCAGTTTTTTAAAATTTAAATCAATTTGATTAATTGCACTATAATATGACTGTTGACCAATTTTGGAATTGTAACAAATCAATTGTAATTTTACTCAATCAATTTGTTCCGTTTATTTTTACCCATAAATATTCAGTAATTCCAAATTCCCATTTGCATTCATAATGTTTCTTTTCCCTCAAACAGTTATCTTCTGAAGGACTGTTGGTAAAATACATTTTGATATATTGTCCCACTATATGAGACCATGCAAAATGATAAATTAAAAGGGCGTGTTTCTCACAAGAACCCAAAGATCGAATGAGGTGCAAAGAGTCCTGCCAAGAAATGTAACTGTCTGCAGACAGCAGTAATTTAAGGAGACATTTAATTTGGTGGCAGAGAATGGCAGTTAATCAGCGTTGGTTAGTACAGAGAATCAGTGCTTCGATGTTTCAAAAGGAAAGTTGGTCGTGTTTAGTGAAAAATTGTAGAAATGTGCAGAATAATTTAAAGGACCTGTACAAAGATGGTTTTTTATTTTTATTTGAAAATAACAGAAATAATTAATCTGAACATTCAATCGTCTTTAAAAAATATAAAATATTAAACATGTTTTTAGTACTTGACGGTAAAATGTCTTGTGATTTATTTATTACCAATTGTAATTAGTGAGCTATATAATGTAGTTTGAAATGATTTGAAAACCGATCAACCAATATAGATACTTAGAAATATTGTTAAGGCCCCTTAGTACATCGAAAATAATTATATTCGATGAGATCTGAACATTTAAAAAATGACAGAGGAAATAACGAAGATGGAACAAACCACGAAGAGAGCCTACCTCCATCGGAACACAGATGTTCTCATACTGCTCGATAATCTACTGACGCGACGGCGAGAAGACTGTAAAGGACTAAGCAACTCAAGCTATTGTAGTGTTTTAAGCCGTTATTTATAATTATGAGCAATTATTTATTTGCAAATAAGATAAAATGTTGGTGGAAATCTCTGTCATACGAACAATTCGTAGTACTGCAAAATTAGAGGCCTTACGTCCTTTAAATCTACCTTATTTTCTCGTTTTAATAACTAACAATTAAAAATGCCTAATAAATTTTAAAAATCTAGTTATCATACATGTATGTTATATTTAAACTGAAATTCTATACTAAATGTGCTGGGCCAAATTTATTTCTCATTTTGGCTAAGTACAAGAGCTGGAATGTTGCGATGTAAGGCAAACAGCCGGTTCCTGATGGTAAGAGATTTAAATAATGTAAATTTACTGTAACACGAAACCGCACGTTGAAGAATATTTTCCTTGGAGTAAACCTGCTGAAGCAAAATGCACGCGCTGAACAGTAAACAAAAGCTGTTCACCGATGAGATATTTTACATTTTATGTTAATGAATTTCAAGTTAACTTGTTTACACTAAGGCATTGAGATATAGCGATAGTGCACGCTTAGGGTACTCCTAAGCAAAGCAATGGGTCTGTTACATATTATAAGAGACTTTTAGTATATGATCGGGTTCAAACTTGACTCGAAATTTCAAAATTAATTTAAATTATTATAAGTTTTATCAAGTTTATTTACTTGCAATCTTCGAGACACTTCTTAAAAAATACGAATTACTTTTATGCAGTCAATACTATTATAATGTTGTCATTAAATCAAATGAGTGTGTGTGGCAACGCGCCCACCCTTATCTCTTTTTATTTTTAACCACCTGCGTACTGCTTACAATGCACTTAGACCAAATAGAATGCTGTTCTAAAATGCCCCCTACTGTTTACTAATATTGTGAGGACTATATAGTCTAATATGGCAGTAATTGGGTCAGCTGACAGAATATATATTAACATGAACAATCATAACATACATTTAGTCTTACCAAGTACCATTCCTAACAGGTGATCCAGGCCGTGAAAAATATATCTCCGTTACTAGAGCCAGCTTGCTTAGAGGCCTTTATAGTTCTTTTAATTCCTAAATTGCACTATTTTATTTTGATTTGCTGAAATTTTTTATTTACTAAAGTTTTATGGCTTATGTTTTTACTATTGATTTTGTCACATTTTACTTGTTCTTTAGACATGTCGATGGTGGTTGTAGCATTTTTTATGTTTTTTCTTGCACTTAATTATCACTTCTATACACCTGGTTTGTCAAATTTATTTTTTAATTACAACTTTTATTATTTACTATAAAATATTAGCTTTTCCCACTCTGTTATTTTATGCTTTACTTTAATTTTCCTTTAATATAAAACTATTAACATTTAGTAGATACAATTTAATTTTCAAAACATGTTTTTGTCAAAAATGTTAATAGATTGTATGACCGTTGCAGTGTGTGTGTGTGTGTGTGTGTGTGTGTGTGTGTGTGTGTGTGTGTGTGTGTGTGTGTGTGTGTGTGTTGTGTATGTGTGTGTGTGTGTGTGTGTGTGTGTGTGTGTGTGTGTGTGTGTGTGTGTTGTGTATGTGTGTGTGTGTGTGTGTGTGTGTGTGTGTGTGTGTGTGTGCGTGTGTGCATGTTTGTGTGTGTGTGTGTGTAAATTAGTAATAAGCTCACTCTATTGGATTTAGGCTACATTTAAGATTCCCTAAAAAGACTAGAGCGAAGGGAGGATTTCTAAAGGAAGGACTGTTGAAATGTTAAGTTTTTCAGCAATAGTTATTAGAATATTCTTTGACAAATGGACGCCGTTGTATGCAAATGTGAAAGTTAGTTCTCCACAGAATGTAGACGCCACTGGATATGCACTTTAGTTATAGTTGAGGCTATAGGATAAAAAGAGTTCAAAACGCTCCTCTTAGAATATACAATAAAATCAATATATTTAAACTAACTAGTATGAATATATATATATAAATATATAACACATAACTTAAAAATACAATTGTGATTCTAGGATAAACTGTATTGATATTTAAATCACATTAATAAAACAATATTTAAACTATTAAAAAGTATTTAACAGTGAGTATTTTATTTAATTTTATTGTAATAAGTAAGAAGCAGCTGTTGCTGTTAAGATTAGTTTTGAATTGTATAACTTCAATAACTATCGCGAAATACAACTGTGTGGTACAATTGTGTAGGGAGATTGTTTGTTTCGCAAACAATTCTGATTAATTTTGTGTTTTAATTATAGTTTTAGTTAATTCAAATTACGTGTCATTTCATGCAATTGGAAACTTTACTCTTATTAGGTGTACAAAGACTATCTGACGACTCTGGGCATTCATTTTGGAGAATGTTAAGGCTAATGGAGGCAACAGGTTAGGTGGATTTTTTAAAAATAAATTAAGACACAGTAACACATTACCCAAACAAAACAAACAAACCC
The DNA here is from genome assembly GCA_036971475.1 of Prosapia bicincta. Classification (NCBI taxonomy): domain Eukaryota; kingdom Metazoa; phylum Arthropoda; class Insecta; order Hemiptera; family Cercopidae; genus Prosapia; species Prosapia bicincta. The sequence continues at coordinate 83,547,685 of JBAIZL010000002.1, read as the reverse complement.
TAAATCCAGCTACGCAAAACACCTAAATACCACCAACACACACATACCGACATACACACTAATTTAAATGTTCTACAAACATTAAAACAGAGTAAAAAATTAACAACCTTAGAAAAATATGAAATCCACTTTGAAGCCAATAGCCTTTTCCAGTACATGACACAAGACGCCGACACCTCACCTCACTCCACTGTCATAAATCTATCCCCGCCATACCGTTTGTAAACTGCCAAAATGCCGCCAGTAGAGGGTTAGCTTCCTAAAAGGAACGATGTTTTGCGATTTTGCTGAAACGCGTCAGCAAGTAAGCAATTACGTATTCACTTAGTTAAGTAGTTTAAAATTAGTAAATTAAGAATTTATAGTTTTATTGATAGAATATGAAATGAAGGTTTTAAGTTACACAATATTATTTTGTGAAGTAAACTTTTCTTAAAACTATTTGTTTACCTCGCAACACGATTATTCAGGTCGTAAATATTCCCACAAACCGTCATGTGACGTCAAACCCACAGGGGAAAGGCTAGAAGTACAGACAGCAATTCGACTATCGTCATTTTTATAGATAATTTTACAAAATTATTTCGTTAATTTGATATTTAAATTTAATATGATTTTAAAACTTAATATCAAATCTCCGTTTACCAAGAGTGTTTTGTTCGTAAATGACTTAATTGTTTACAAAAGAAATGTGTAACATTAGAAACCATTACATTCCAAATTGAATGCACGATATTAAAACACAATCAAAAAATTGTACTTAAATTATTTCCTTTCCTAAAACACTCCGAAGTAAAACAATATATATTTTTAATGAGTTTGATCATATACAAAAATAAATATTGGAAAAAAATTAAAATAGGTATAAACACGCAAAAACAATTTAAAGCTATATGAAGGTTTGGAAAGATGTGAGATCTCTTAAGTAGAATCTTTGCAGTATAAGCGTGTACCTTGTTGAATGCAAATTTTTGTTAAATATGTAGAAACAAATATTAAAAAAAATATTATTTTAACCATTTAATAATTAAACATCAAGATACAATAAATGAAGATCTTGGGAGTGTATTTAGAAACGTGAAGGAAGGATTTTATAGTTGTGTTACAATCGTCAAAGGTACCACATCATCAGGCAAAGGAATAAGTTGAGACCTGTTTATTTTCTTCTCGTTTTCAAATAAACTACCAAGACTCCGTTTAATTTGTTGATGGAGTTTTTATATTATATGAATATATTATTCAATTTTGTAATAATTTTTTCTGTATATTATATACAAATATTGAATTACAGTAGTAGAGCTGACACGAATATAGGCCTACTGCAATGATTATACCAACGGGAGCTCAAACGTTTCCAAAATTTCATTTAGGTATTATTTGTTTTTTTTCATCTTATATTTTCTGTTTTTAATTTCTTCTGCAACACGTTTTTTTAAAAACAACAACAAACAATAAAATTTTTTTTTAATATATTTTTTTATTATTTTTGAGAACAGTGTTTTAAAAAAAGAAATTGGTCTAAGTACCAATTCTCTGTACTAAGCAACGATGGTAGTTCTTTGCCGCTGAATTAAATGTCCCTAAACTTCTGCTGCCTGAAGAAAAATAACTTCTCGGCAAAACTCTTTGCACGTATTTCACCTCATTTTCTCTCTGGGTTCTTGTGAGAAATACGCCCTTTTAATTCATCGTGTTGCATGGTCTGATATAGTGGAGAAATAAATCAAAATTTAACTCACTGAATGTCAGAACGTAATTATTTAGGGGAAAAGAAGCGTTTGGAATACAAACAGAATTACGAGTGTAAACTTGGAATTTTTGAATGTACATTTCATAACTTTAAACGGAAGGAATTCCAAAAAATTACAATATTACGAAATAGGAAAATAAAATTTGTCAAGATTCATTGTAAAGTACAAATAGCTTAGAGAAAATAAAGTTTAAATTGAGTAAAGTAGATAAATATTTAGGAAAATATTCTCCCTTGTGTGCATATATATATATATATATATATATATATATATATATATATATATATATATATATATCAGTAAAATTATTGCACTTAGTGGTGGATAAAAGTATTTACAATTGTAATATATTAACTTCATATATATATATATAGACTATAAATATATATATATATGTAGACTATAAATACATATATCCACTTCACGGATGGATAAGTATGAGGAATAGTTATTATCCAGAGAACATCCGTTCATTCTGCAATGCATAAAATCGCAGTTCCGTGGTTACTCTAGACTCTCATCTAGCATTGACGAGGTGAACCCAACAAATAGTTGAAGTGCGAATGAAGAGCGAAGACAATTGTGCTCCTAAATATAGAAAAAAAAACACTCCCATTGACGCCAATCCACACACACCTGACCCAAAAAATTACTCACATTCCTTTCCTTTGTTCCCCATTCTATCGATGACACATTTCCACACTGCGGGCAAATTCAAAGTATCATCGCGTTTGTTAAGACTCCTTTGCTTCTCTATTTCGACGGCCTCATGTATAACTCTAGTCCTGTAGTTTTCCACCTAAACAATCGGTCGGCATCAGTGGTATGTCCTGTATCGCTGTAGTGTAACATACACTCCGATCATAACACTTCTAACTTTCTAAAGATTGGTACAAAAAAGCACAACAGCAGCAATCCTAGCAGCAGAAATAAGAGGCCGAAGAAGTCGTAAGACGAAAACGTTTCCTCCAAGTGCAAGTTAATAATTTAACAACTTATCTAACAGAATGTTTGGTCGCAAGTTATTCAAAATGTGTTATAGCAACCACCTCGTCATGAAAAGCAACAAGATTTCAAAATTAATAATTTTAAAAATAATACGGTTATACCTATATATATCCCATTAATACTTATATCTCCAGGAGTTCTATAAAATTAGTTAAATGAATTACGGAGTTTATGATCACATTAATATAAAATTAACAACATTAACAGACAGTTTTGAGATTTAATTTTCCTTATTCTTTATATTACAATTATAAATCTGAAAAGAATGAATAACAATGTTAATAAAATGTCTATTGTCGGGAATTAAATAGGAAGGACAGGATTAAGTTCGTTACAGCGCCAAGAAACAAAGAGTCCTTGACAATTGTAATAAAGGAGGGCGACATTTCAAATTAGTTTGGAAAGGGGGAAGCGTAATTCATTGTACGATGAGGTCAAACAATTGCCACTTACAGGTATTGGCTGTTTGCCAAAATAGGACTGTGAGACAAGTGTTGCCGTAGACAAATTATCTTTGATTAATTGAAACCTTGTTTTACGTGTTACTAGTAATTACTACCTTAAAATTTTATAGTTTACGTGTAAAAGAATTGCTTTTAAATAGTAAAGAATAACGAAACGTGTTTTATGTACTTTAATCCCGCTAACTCCCCAAATTCTGATGAATTATATTATTAATTCAAATTTTTTTTATATTTAGCATTTTTTTAAATATTTAGCATACACAAATGGATACAACATCAGAATAATAGACAAACTATGGTACAAAATACAAAAAAAGCACTAAAATAACACTACAGACAGGGAAAACAAACACATCACATAACCATACATAAACAAAACAACAAACAAAATTGCCTTCAAATTTCAAAAAAAAGGATACAAAATAGCATATAAAAATAATAACAAGTTACAATACAAAATACAACACAACACCAACAACAAAGATAAACCACAAGCACCAGGCGTAAACAAACTGAACTGCGACGAATGTAACAAATTCTACATTAGACAAACAGGTCGCAGCTTTAAACAAAGAGTCGAGGAACACAAACAGAACACCAACTCAACATTTTGCAATCACATAGAAAGAGGACACAAAAGAAACAGGAAACAAATACAGAGACATTTACAATAAAATAGAAATCCTACACATCAACAAAAAAGAACCACATCTCAACACACTAGAACAATATGAAATTTACAGACACACAAAAACACAAAGTACAAACATATTAAACGAACAAACACAGTACAAATCACACATACTCTTTGATACTATCGAAAACCTACTTTTAAAACCGTCACCGCTTGACCCGACATCTGCAAGCAGAAGACACTGATGAAGATTGCCACAGCGATCGAAAACGTTCTGTCTCAGTAAGGTTTAACAAATTACAAAATTTAAAGTTCGGATAGTCATAAATTGTTGTTAAAGTGATTAATAAGATTCACCGAACGCAATGGACTACAAAACTCAAGAATAATTATAAATGGTATATGTTGTCGCATTATAATAATTAATTAAACTAATAAAAGTTAACTTCATAAGACATATTATATTAGAGTAAACATTTTAATAATAAAACAATGAACAAATATTTCGCCCCTAATATATGGTAACAATTGAAGTCACTTTGTTCAGTTCATCAATACAATACGTGATGCATACTTAGACAAGACCAATGTCCGTCACTGAGTATCACGTAATGTTTGCTAAAATACATCCATTTTCTGAGTAAAGCATATGCGTATATATCAAAGACTGTCGCCGACAAAGCATGTTAGTGGTGACAGCTTGAAGTTCTGATGGAATAATTTACATATATATTATATTTTCGCTGTTGATAAGTAAGTATAGGTTCCCCATTTCATCACCGGTATATTGTAGTCTAATGCCTTCATATAGCCTCTTTCTGTGCATGCATGTTGCGACATTTGTCGCAATAATAATCGATATCGAAATAATCAAAATAACAATATTTTACTGCAGTGGTCTTCAATTACATTTAGTCAGGGTCCGTTTTGGACTTTCTAAAGTCCGCTGCCGGCCTTTATATATATATATATATATATATATATATATATATATATATATATATATATATATATATTCATGGGGTAAAGAACTTAAACAGATTTGAACAAAGAAGTAAAGTAATTTGTTTATATTTAGACTCAAAAGATACTAAAATAAGAGAACAATATATCTTGAAAGTAATATAAAATACATTTTAGTGAGAAAAATGACATTTTTTAGTTTGAACAACTTCCTTGAAGTTTAAAGTTGAGGTTGTACAACTAATTCTAAGCAATTTGTTAAGATGATTATCAGTCAGACGTGATCTAAAACGATTTTTAATAAAGTTCATTTTTGAAAACTCTGACTCACACAGGTACGTTGAGCCAAACATTGTGCACAACTTAATTGCCAATTTTCTCATCTCCGGGTATCTCTCAGGGCTAACATACCTAATCCAAAACTGGTCACAAGGAATATCTTTGGGGACTTGACTAAATTTGTCCTTCAAACCGATGTCTTCTTGAAAGTCGACCATCTCCATTTGCAAGGCAGCCTTATTTGAGTGGAAAATCTTAGCTGATTCACTTGTCCATTCACCATTTGGTTTTAAAGGAAAGCATTTGTTAAGGACTTGTACAACATTTCCTATTTTCCCAAAATCAGAAAACCTAGTTTCAAACTCAAGTTTCAAATCTTTCAAAAATTTTTGAAATGGTTTGATATCAATACCATCAGTTTCGTCACAAATAGATTTTAGGTTAGGAAAGTGCAATCGTTCATCAGAGATATCTTCACACCAGATACCAATTTTGTTTGAAAAACTCCTAACTTCCCGTGTAAAGTTCACACACAAGCAGACCTTCCCTTGTAGCTTTAAGTTAAAGAAATTCAAATGTCTGAAGATATCTGTTAGAAAGGCAATCGTAGCTACATTCAGTTCTCTGTCAAGTAGGAAGCCTAAGTATTCACTTGCGATGTCTTCTTTGCACTCAGACAGAAACACTTTAATATCGTTAAAAGCTGCAAAAAACCTTTGAAGAACCAAACCCTTGCTCAACCACCGAACATTGTTATGAAGAAGCAAGTCTTCAAACTGTACATTAGTTTCCTGAAGGGGAGCTTTGAACTCACGGTGGCGTAGAGAAGACTTTGAACGAATGAAGTTGATGATCTTAATCACAACCTGCATTTTACATTCAAGAGAAGGGCTCAGTTTGCAGCACAAATCAGTTTGATGAATGATGCAATGGTAGAATAGCAGATTTTCATTGAATTTAGCGTCACTTTTTATTTGATCAACCAAACCTTTGTTTTTACCAGTCATTGCACGAGCACCATCTGTTGTTATCGGAATTAACTTTTTAGGATCAAAACTAGCATTTTCAAAAAACTCCGTTAAAACTTTGTGCAAGTCTTCTCCACGGGTTTGACCTTCCATTGGTATGATAGTTAAAAGCTCTTCAATGAACTGGTGTTTAGCTTTATCTAAAAATCATTAATAAAACATTATAATTTTCAAAAGTAAAAGTGCAATGCCTAAGAAACATTATAATTTCCAAAAGTAAAAGTGCAATGCCTAAGAAACATTATAATTTCCAAAAGTAAAAGTGCAATGCATAAGAAACATTATAATTTCCAAAAGTAAAAGTGCAATGCCTAAGAAAAATATAGGCCTATAATTTAATTACTTGCTAACGAGAAAAAGCTTTAAGTTTCCACAGTTGATATAGACGTCTGTACTTTGGACAAAAGATAACTTTATGATTACGCAAGGCAAAACCCTCGGTTCGTTGGGAAAATATTCCCATGAGATTTTATTTTGCATAATCATCTTCGTGAGATGCCCCAGAATAAAGTGTAAGAGGTCAACTACGCGAAAAGTGGTCCCAGATTGTAAAAACAAATAACAAAAATCAACCTTTTGGCCTTAAAGAAAGTTTTTTAGATGTTATGGGTCATATTTACCAAAAAAAGTTCTTTTGTCATTTTTATCTACATTTAATTGTTTTCGAGTTATAAGAAATTTAAATTTAAAAAGAATTCCAAATGGCTATTTTCAAGGCTCAAAAACACAGGTAAAAATGTTTTTTGTAAGTGCTAAGTTTTAGGTTGGTAAGTGCCAACGTTAGAGATCAAACCTTTCTGAACCTGATGCGTTTTGTGGGCTAATTTTACATTTTTTAATTTTCAACATCATAAACAATATATCAACCCATAATTCGGTAAAAAGAGGCAATTCCTTAAATATTCCTTATTAGAACAAATACATCTTTTAAACTTTTGTAAAGATTATTTTGGTAATAAATTGCAACTATATCACAACTAAAATACAATATTATTTAATAAATTCTATATTGCATATATTTTGCATATAGGCCCTATATATAACAAGATTCCTATTATCAGAAAGTTACGTAATTCGGTAAAAATAGGTATATCCTTAATTATTCTTTAATAAGACATTGAAATTTTAAAATTTTTAAACGTTTTGGTAATAAATTACATTGAAATGAGATTTCGCATCTGTAGCACAATAATATTAAATAAAAAAAAATTTTAATTAATAATATTTGATAAAAAATACATATACATACATACATACATATATATAAATACACACACACACACACACACACACACACACACATACACACACACATACACAAACACAAACACACACACGTAGGCCTATTACCTTAGATGACACATTAAATAATATATACAGTAATCTACATCTGTAAATTGTTGACAACATTTAGTAGGCTACTTACTGAATCTGAAAACTTATTCGTATGCATTGTTTTAGAATTTAGAACTCTAATTTATTTACTAAAATATTTTTTACGTCCTAACAGATTCCTAAGACAGAAACTTAAATTTTCTTAACATAGGACAGATTCCCTTAACAGAAACCGTAAGCGACCGGTCTATGAACATATACTGTCGTTTAAATGGAGAACTGAAATCAGGTGCGCGTATAATACCTGTGTAAAAAAAAAAAAAAATACATTTTCATATAACTTAGTTTATTGGAATAGAAATAAGAACTATTGGAGGAGAGAAACTTTAGAAATGTCCAGAACAGAGTTCTATCTAGTAAAAGTAGCGTACTAACAATATAATATTAGGAATTAAAACTCTTAACGTCTAAAAGGATATTTAAAACACTTTTACCCCCAACCGTATTTCTAAGGTCCGGTTTGCGAGAAACATTCCTGGAATTTGGAAGAACAATTTCTACAGGTTTAATCAGAAAGGACATTGTTAAATTCTTTTTTATATTGTAAATTCTTTGGTACGTAGAAAAATGTTCAGTATATCTAAAGTTTCTTCGTCAGATTCCTTCCCGGAACAATTTATACAATTTGTACCCATTTTATATTTAATTGAGATTTTACTAAATGTTCACAAACTTAATGTGTTTGTAAAGAGTTTTACGGTTAGATACTTTAAAACTTTGATTATTTATATGTTTAATATAATGTAACTTTTGTTTAGAATATTTAATATTCATATCGACAAATAGTTTAACCTTATTTATTAATAATGTTAAATGATTGTTTCTTCATTACAATGATAATACTGATGGTCACTATAGTTTGCATCTTCTTATTTGCTAGATGGTAATTTTGTAAGAAGACCATCTGATGATGAAGACATGGTCATCGAAATGTACATAACTGTTTAACCTTAAGTAACTTGTTTTATTTCTTGAATTTTATAGTCACTACGTTCGGTGAATCTTATTAATCACTTTAACAATAGTTTATGACTATCCGAATTTTTAATTTAGTAAATTTGTTAAAACTTACTGATACAGAACGTTTTCGATCGCTATGTGCCGATCTTCATCAGTGTCTTCTGCTTGGAGATGTCGGGTCAAGCGGTGACGTTTTTAAAGGTAGGTTTTCGATAGTATCAAAGAGTATGTGTGATTTGTATTGTGTTTGTTCGTTTAATATGATTGTATTTTGCATTTCTGTGTGTCTGTAAATTTCATGTTGTTCTAGTGTGTTGAGATGTAGTCCTTTTTTTGTTGATGTGTAGGATTTCTAAATTATGATAAATGTGTATTTGTGTCCTGTTCCTTTTAAGTGATTGTAAAATGTTGAGTTGGTGTTCTGTTTGTGTTCTTCGACTCTTTGTTTAAAGCTGCGACCTGTTTGTCCAATGTGGAATTTTTTAAATTCGTCGCAGTTCAGTTTGTATACGCCTGGTGCTTGTAGTTTATCTTTGTTATTGTGTTGTATTTTGTATTGTATTTTGTTATTGGTTTTGTATGCTATTTTGTAACCTATTTTTTAAAATTTGCGGGCTATTTTATTTGTTGTTTTGTTTGTGAATGGTAATGTGGTGTATTTGTTTTACCTGTCTGTAGTGGTAATTTTTTACTATAGTTTGTCTATTATTTTGGTGTTGTATCCATTTGTGTATGCTAAATATATAATTGTGTCTAGTTCTTTGTTTTATTTTTGTTTATTTTCGTGGTATTTGGTTTTTTACAATATTTTCATTGTATTATATTGTACCACTGTGCTCTTGATATTGTATATTTATTGAATGCATCGCTTTTAATACTTTATATATTCAAAGAATAACGGACAACTAGAAATCAGTTGTGTATTTCCTTTCACGTGTTTTATAGACAAAGTTATTAAAACCAGTGATTGTTATCAGCAACTATACACATCATAAACTATAACATACAGAGATATAATGTAGTTAATGTTTAGATTTTGTGTAGTGTTTGTTATGTTACGTTTATTTCCTGGTAACATAACTTCAACGCAGATATTATTACGTACTTACATACATATTGAATATGGTGATACGTTTTCGTGCGATGCGACAAATGAATAAAGATATTTCAAACAAAAGAATTGTTTTATTTATATAATAATTTTGTAGAGCTTTCCGTTAATACATCTTTTATCATCTTCAGGAAAAACAATGAAGAAGCTAATATCACTTATATAAATATTTGTGACCACCTATAAAAAATAAATATATAAATAAAAGCATGATTTTATTTAAAACAAATAAAACACACAAAAAATTCACAAATTAATCATTTATTAACTCATACGCGTTTCAATGACAAAGTCATCATTATCTGTATTCTTGAATTTTGTAGTCCATTACGTTCGGTGAATCTTATTAATCAGTTAAACACTAGAGAAAGAAAATAAACTTCTTTCAAGAAAGAAAATAAATGTGTAACTTTGTAAATACAGATACTGACTTAATCAGTCCTTCCTTGCTAGTCATAGCATTGCAAATAATGGGAAAACCTGGGATAATAGGCGAGATCTTGTTTCTGCCGGCCGCTATGGATATGGTCCAAGCTGTGTTAGGAGAAAAAGCAGACAAACATTTAAAAAATGTTATTTTGTTAACAACACAGTGAAATGGCGAATTGGCAAAATGTCTTCCAGTATTGAGGAACATGTTCTACCAGTGTTTAAAGTTTCAAGAATGCACATATTTTGCACTTCAAGTAGATGAAAGCACCGAAATTACAAACATGGCACAGCTACTTGTATTTGTACGGTTTGATTATCAAGAAGATGTTATAGAAGAGTTTTTGTTTTTGCAAAGGCTACAGCGGAACTCATTTTTAATTTGACTAATGATTATGTGCTTAAAGTAGGCTTCCGTTGGTCAAAGTGTATTGGTTTATGTAAAGACGGAGCAAAAGCTATGTCAGGAAAACTGACAGAACTATTAGCAAAACTAAAGAAAGTTGCTCCTGAATGCGGAAGTAAACATTGTGTAATCCACCGGGAAGCATTAGATGCTGGGGAATCTTACCTCCGTTATATCAGATGCTATGAAAGTTATTACCTTCATGAAGGCTTGGGCTCTTAATTCAAGAATATATTTTCCTTAAAGAATGATGACATGGGTGCAAGTTCAAAACCCATACAGCATACAGTAGTAAGATGGTTATCTCGCGAGAAAATTTTAACACGTCTCTCTGAACCGACGTCAAAGGTTTAATGCTTCCAACTGAAAAAATAATAAAATGGTAAACTTGTTCTGTAATGAAGAATGATTGTCAAGATTAGCATATTTCTGGCATTTTTTATAGACTCAATACGTACTCTTCAGGGAGCAAATACAGCACCCTTCACAGCCAATGACAAAATAAACTCTTTCAATAAAAACTTAGTTCTTTTACGTTCACAAATGCAAGGAAAGAATGTCTTAGCATTTCCTACACTGTCATCATTTTTGGAAGAAAAGCCAAAGCCATATGTGTTTGTTGATATAGTTCTGCACCTGGAAGCTATTCAAGAAAGGTTTAATAAATATATCTTCGAAGATTACCAATCTAATAAACTGGTGATAGTGATACGCCAAAACCTTCAGGTGGTACGCACTTTCTAGAACGTTGGGAACCCCTGCTCCAGTGGTGACTGGGATGTATAGGTGTTCACTCAAAGCAGATCTGTGATCGATCGATAAAAAACAAAAACTATCCATATTCAAAAACATTGGTTTTTGTAATGCGTGTTGCGTCAAAGTCCATCACTAAGAAATTGCAGGCGTTGCGGTCGTTTAGAAAACTAATATAAGTAAATTTGTTCAAAACTTTATGTAAACGATCTGGTTAGAATGACAAATCAAATAAAATAATATTTATTGCGACGTTGTCAATTCTACATTATTGTAATATAAATACTACACTTCATAACATAACGTCTGTGGAACGGTCTTTTGCTTCCTCTTCGAATCACGCACCAGCTTACGTGTGACCAGCTCAGCGTCTCTGAAGTAAGTTCGGAGGACGACGCAACGCACCGTCTAGACAGGCACAGTCCGTTATCGCGTCTGAGGGGTGGGGTCGCGATAAGACTAGACGACGGGTAAGGGAGGCGTCATATTTGATATAAACAAAATCCTCGGAGCTACCATCTCTTCGTTCCGCCATATTCCACCTTCTTTGTCACCTGTAGATGTGTGGTCGGTGTAATACAAAAGTATCTTGAAGAATCGCTACGAGCACAGTATTTACTTTGTATTCTTGTTGTTGATATGTTTATGGGTACAAATTTAATATTCAATAAGGAAATCATTTACAAATCATATATGTAGGCACTTTACATTTATATATTGTCAAGTTTTACAATATTTATGTTTCTAATTTGTTTTAAAACACTTATCAAAGCGTGATAATACTGTTTTATTCAGAGTATTTTTGCAAATTCAGGAGATTTGTGGGGCAAAGAACTACTCTCCTTAAGTAGACATCAACTCAGAGCTACTGTAGAGCTGGTTACAGGCCACGGGAATCTGAGGGGGTTCCAATACAAAATTGGAAAATCTAGGTCCCCGGTGTGCAAGAGATGCGACGAGGACCAAGAGGAAATCCCAATCCACGTACTCTGTGAGTGTCCTGCTTTGGGAGCTGCAAGGAGAAAGTGGTTTGGCTGGCAGGTATGTACACCAGAGGATATCAGAAGATTCAGCATCAGGTGGGTACTTAATTTCTGCAAAGAGGTGGGTATCCACTAAGCTAGTCCTGTGGTAGGGATGGGAAGAGAGTACAAAGGCTGCAGCTAAGTGCTCTACACCGATAATGTCCCTCCGAGTTTTAGTAGTAATAATAATAAATGTTTGCAAATACTTTTATAAGAAATTTCACTTAATACGCGAATTAGTGTGTCTGCCTGCTCTGAAAAACAATACAATTTTATGGTAATAATTATAACAATAAATAAATTAAAAATAACTTGTCTAAGGCAACGATTGTCTCACAGTAGTCTACTATATTGGCAAACAGCCAATACCTCTTAGTGGCAATTGCTTGACCTCATCGTACAATGAATTGTACCCTCTCCCCTTTCCAAACTAATTTGAAATGTCGCCCTCCTTTATTACAATTGTCAAGGACTCTTTGTTTCTTGGCGCTGTAACGAACTTAATCTTGTCCTTTCTATTTAATTCCCAACAATAGACATTTTATTTTTATTAACATTGTTATTCATTCTTTTCAGATTTATCATTCTGATTAAATATAAGCGGAGGAAATTAAATTGCAAAATTATTCATTAATTTGATTAGTTTTATATAAATTGTATCATATACTCTATTATTCATTTCATTAAATTTTGCTGTATAGTTTGTGTATCAAGTTCAATATTCACTACAAAAGTATAATTTCAAATAAACGGGATATTGATTAGATTAAATGGAGACTTCAAAAATGAAAAATGTAACATGTAACATTTTTTTAAACAATATTGTATTTAGTTTAATCTTGCTTTTATTTATATTTAAATAAAAACAACCTCTTACCACAAATTCAACAATTTTTATTTTAACCTAATGTACATTTCGATTACAAAGTAATCATCTTCAAATAAAAATATTTTTTATTTGTAAAATACCTCTGAAGATGTACATTGTAATCGAAATGTACATTAGGTTAAAATAAAAATTGTTGAATTTGTGGTAAGAGGTTGTTTTTATTTAAATATAAACATTTACGCCACAGTTGCTTGAAGTTGTTACTTGATTTTATTGTTTTACAAAATTCAATGATACTTTTATTTAATCAAAAGCTTTATCTTTAGTGCATAACATATCTATTGTTATCATTTCTAATGTACGTCATATTATATCGCCCGAGCTTTATCTTATTACACTTATTTTAAGCAAAAAGACACAGCGTAGAAGAAACGTTTTTTGTAACAAATCTCTTCCAAATAGTAGCCTACTTAGGAGTGAAAGAGTGTGGTTATTTTGCATATAAAAGTATATAAGACCTCTTTAAGGTATTTTTAATTGCATAATTTCAACGTAAGTTTTCAAAAACGTTTATTTTCAATATCATTCTATTGATTTGAAAATGTTAATTACGGTCTAGTGGCATAGTAATTTTGTATCTGTGACTTATGATCATACATTTCTAATAAAAACAAAACAAAACCGACTCGAATATATAATTTTTACCCAATAAAAGTTGAACATAATTTTCCAATAACGAAGATATAACTTACCATAAGCCTATTACCCACAAAATGTTGAAGCTGGTGCCAAATTTCATACTTGGACTCATATATAACATACTGAACTTGACAAATAAAGAGATTTTACATGATGTTGTAGCTACTTGGCTTGTAGATTAACCAACTATGATATACACACGGGCTATTCAATCATCTTTTCAATACTATTATTTTATAGGTTGAGTGTAAGAAATTTAAAAATTTATAATACAAAAAGATTAAGGATATATGATGACTTATATCTATAAGCATCTAAAGTAATCACATACCGTGTAAATCATTCAAAGAAGGTTGAATTGTCCGCAATCTATATATCTTATCGAAAAATATGCAATCACAAATTGTATGGTCTTTGCCGAGAACAAAGATCAGTTATCGCCCCGCATACTCTCATAACATCAAATAAATGAAATTTTTGTTTCGTGAGAAGACTATGGTTCCCTATAATTAGTCATGGGAAATCAAGAATGTTCTATAAGTACTATTTACATTATAATCGATTTTCGTTTCATGACGTTGATTATGTTGGTAAAATTGTCAATATTAATGTACACAAATTTGCGATGTGTATGTCCCTCTAATTATATTGCTTGATCGTTGTTCAAATAATTGACATGCTCTTGAAGAATTCGATAAGCTCATCTGTGTGTCAGATGAATACATTGAGTTGAAATTTCTTTGACTTTTTTTGCTAAAATTCTACATATTATTTCTTCTTACTTAATATTAATTATTCTTTTTCATTTCAGTTTATAAACGCGGAAATAATCGTGTAATGCAATATCTCAGGCAAATATACAATAATACTATCCTTAATAATTATTACGAAAAATGTTTTGTATAATAAAAAATTAAAGTGAAAAGTTATGGTAAATTTATATTAAATGAATTTATCTTTTGATATTTAGTGAAGTAATGAACTTTTAACCTTAGGATTATTGAATATATAGTATATGGTAAATAAACTAAATCGTTTTTTCAGTGTATTTATTTCTGCTTTTAACATTCGAGTTATATCAAGTTATATATAAATAAGAATAGACCACCAAAGAAGGTATATTCTTGAGGAAATTTCATTCATTAGTTAGCTCATTCTAAGCAGATTTATCAAACAAGAAATTTAAAAAATCGTTTTATACCATTTTGTCTATGTTATTTTTATGTGTTGTAGAATACTACATAAAAAATACTGTGATTGTTTATTTTGCTTCTTAATTATCTTATAATTTATTTACCCGTCTTAAAAAAAATTCACTAAAAAAAAATTAAAATAGCGTAGGCCCATTATTGTTTTTTAAAACAGACGGGTGGTCTTTTAATTGCAAGCACACACTTAGACCGGTTAAATACTTATAAAGTTGTCGTGGAACAAACAGAAAAAAACATACGGATCGAATACAGAAACTTTTTTGAAGTCAGTTGAAAATGAAAACTTTTACAATAACTTTTAATATTGAATTTTTTGTGAATCTATTGCAGTTTTGTGCAAAGATATGTTTAAATATTGCTGTAAACATTAATAAACAAAATTTACAATTAAAAAATAGTACAAACACATTTAATTTATTTCAATAGTTAAGAACAAATACTAAATATTTCCATTTGTTTTTATATGACAGATAAAAAGACATCAAGAGCTTGTTAATGTTCGTTTAGAACCGAAACAAAGTTTTCACAAATAGAAGAATTAATATTATTTTCTAAAATTATTTGAACTTCTGTTTTTTGTGGAATAGCCTTATCCCTCTTACTAGCTAACTAAAAATTATTTATTATTTTGTACAAAAAAACGCCATCAAAGGACATTTTGAGTGAAATCTTAGCTATTAGTAACAATAATAAGACCAACAACAAAATAATAAAACACAAATGATCATTTGTAACACAAAAACTAATTTTCTATCAATATTACGACTTATATACCTATGAAATGATCGATATACTATTACCAATATACTATTATTTATATATTTTTACTCTCATACTACCACCCAAATACTATTTCATATAAACTATTAGATATATACTATCATCTGTGTATACAGATATATTAATACACGTAAGTATTACCTATATATTATCACCCATATATTACTTCATATATTATTATACTTTGTTCATAAACTATTACTCAAATACTTTTACCCATACTATATCGCCCATTTACTACTCATATATTAATAAAGAAATATATAAAACATCAAATTTAGGAAAAAACGTTTTCTAATAACTAGTGAACAAAATTTCATTTTTCCGAGTTCGTTCTCCTAAAGTTACTAGTTTCAAAATAATTCAAATGCCACTTTGATAAATTGTCCTGTGCCACCTAAAATATTACACTTACAGAACTAAAATAAAAATTTAAATTCATCAAGGTAAATTCTCAACTAAGTGGTTAAGAGCAGTAGCAAACATGTAATGTAAATATTGGGATATCTCTAAACCCTTCTCGCAATCAACAATCAATGAGTGAACTTTCAGGTGAAATTCAACTTGGGCAGGTCTTTCCCTCACCGTCAAAGGTTTGATTTGAACATTCGTTAAATAAAAAGATTTCGCACTCAAGTGATAAACAAGTTAGTGTGGAAATTGTTTTATAAAATGTAATATAAACACACAATTTATAAAGTGAATTCTTCAATCAACAAAGAAAAACCTTATTTTAGTTACTTATTATTAATTACTTGCAAATAATATGAATAGAGTAGCTTGGCCTATGCGTTTAAACAGATGTTCAAACACATAACCTATAATATAAAGTCAGCTGTTTTATGAAATCACATGTTATCAGTAATTTTAAGATAAAGTAATTTTAAGAAATAACTATATTGCATACCATGCCCCTTTTATGAAACATTTTATCCCATATAGAACTAAAATTAATTCTTTACAAATTTAATGAATTAATTATTATTTGAAAAACTATAATATCAACTATGACCTTAAAAAAATGAACTTGAGGGTATGAATAAAAGGTATTTTACTAACGATTGAAAATTAAAACCATATATATAAGGAAACTGTGAACTAAAAGAAAAATTACAGTCTAACTTTATGCATCACATATTTACCATGAAAAGTAGCTTAACAAGCTTAACAATTTTGTGGTTATATATATATATATATATATATATATATATATATATATATATATTGTTTAGTAGAGAGGATGTTTTTTCTCAATATTTATCAGCTTTTTTAATTTAAATCAATTTGATTAATTGCACTCTAATATGACTGTTGACGAATTTTGGAATTGTAACAAATCAATTGTAATTTTACTCAATCAATTTGTTCCGTTTATTTTTACCCATAAATATTCAGTAATTCCAAATTCCCATTTGCATTTATAATGATTCTTTTGCCTTAAACAGTTATCTTCTGAAGGATTGTTAGTAAAATACATTTTGATGTATTGTCCCA
The DNA here is from genome assembly GCA_036971475.1 of Prosapia bicincta. Classification (NCBI taxonomy): domain Eukaryota; kingdom Metazoa; phylum Arthropoda; class Insecta; order Hemiptera; family Cercopidae; genus Prosapia; species Prosapia bicincta. Next base: position 83,530,466 of record JBAIZL010000002.1, on the reverse strand, counting down.
CTATATGAGACCATGCAAAATGATAAATTAAAAGGGCGTGTTTCTCACAAGAACCCAAAGATCAAATGAGGTGCAAAGAGTCCTGCCAAGAAATGTAACTGTCTGCAGACAGCAGTAATTTAAGGAGACATTTAATTTGGCGGCAGAGAATGGCAGTTAATCAGCGTTGGTTAGTACAGAGAATCAGTGCTTCGATGTTTCAAAAGGAAAGTTGGTCGTGTTTAGTGAAAAATTGTGGAAATGTGTAGAATAATTTAAAGGACCTGTACAAAGATGGATTTTTATTTTTATTTGAAAATAACAGAAATAATTAATCTGAACATTCAATCGTCTTTGAAGAATATAAAATATTAAACATGTTTTTAGTACTTGACGGTAAATTGTCTTGTGATTTATTTATTACCCATTGTAATTAGTGAGCTATATAATGTAGATTGAAATGATTTGAAAACCGATCAAGCAATATAGATACTTAGAAATATTGTTAAGGCCCCTTAGTATATCGAAAATAATTATATTCGATGAGATCTGAACATTTAAAAAATGTCAGAGGAAATAATGAAGATGGAACAAACCACGAAGAGAGCCTACCTCCATCGGAACACAGATGTTCTCCGACTCCTCGATAATCTACATACGCGACGGTGAGAAGACTGTAGAGGACTAAGCAACTCAAGCTATTGTAGTGTTATTTATAATTATAAACAATTATTTACTCGTAAATAAAAGAAAATAAGATAAAATGTCGGTGGAAATCTCAGTCATACGAACGATTCGTAGTAGTGCAAAATTAGAGGCCTTACGTCCTAAACACTTTAAATGTACCTTATTTTCCCATTTTAATAACAAACAATTAAAAATGCTTAATAAATTTTAAAAATCTTGTTACCATACATGTATGTTATATTTAAACTTAAATTCTATACTAAATGTGCTGGGCCAAATTTATTTCTCATTTTGGCTAAAAGTATGCATTAAAAATTCCGGTTGTGCTACCGAACCGTTGACAATGCGTGAAAGCATATTTGATATTTCTCTAACTTTTATATTTAACTTACCGAAGTCGATGTAAATCTTCTAGTTTCATATTATTGCTTGGAAAGTTTTCTAAACGTTTCTAAATGCCCAGACTTGTGTGGCATAATTTCACTATGACTTATAGTAACTAGAAGTACAAGAGCTGGAATGTTGCGATGTGAGGCAAACAGCCGGCTCCTGATGGCAAGAGATTTAAATAAATGTAAATTTACTGTAACACGGAACCGCACGTTGAAGAATATTTTCCTTGGAGTAAACCTGCTGAAGCAAAATGCACGCGCTGAACAGTAAACAAAACCTGTTTACCGATGAGATATTTTACATTTTATGTTAATGAATTTCAAGTTAACTTGTTTACACTAAGGCATTGAGATATAGCGATAGTGCACGCTTAGGGCATTCCTAAGCAAAGCAATGGGTCTGTTACATATTATAAGAGACTCTTAGTATATGATTGGGTACAAACCTTTACAAAATTTCAAAATTAATTAAAATTATTATAAGTTTTATCAAGTTTATTTACTTGCTATCTTCGAGACACTTCTTAAAAAATACGAATTACTTTTATGCAGTCAATACTATTATAATGTTGTCAATTATTATTATTATTATTATTATTATTATTATTATAATATTATAATAAATCAAATGAGGGTGTGTTGCAACGCAAACTCCCTTATCTCTTTTTATTTTTAACCACCTGCGTACTGCTTACAATGTACTTGAGCGCATGGAATGACATGCAGACCAAATAGAATGCTGATCTAAAATGCCCCCTACTGTTTACTAATATTGTGAGGACTATATAGTCTAATATGGCAGTAATTTGGTCAGCTGGCAGAATATATATTACCATGGACAATCATAACATACATTCAATGTTACCAAGTAGGCCTACCATTCGTAACAGGTGATCCAGGCCGTGAAAAATTTATCTCCCTTACTTGAGCCAGCTTGCTTAGCGGCCTTTATCGTTCTTTTAATTAATAAATTGCCTATTTTATTTAAATTTGCTGTAATTTTTTATTTACTAAAGTTTTATGGCTTATGTTTTTACTATTGATTTTTTCACATTTATTTGTTCTTTAGAAATGTCGATGGTGGTTGTATCATGTTTAATGTTTTTTCTTGCACTTAATTATCACTACTATACCCCTGATTTGTCAAATTTATTTTTTAATTACAACGTTTATTATTTACTATAAAATATTAGCTTTTCCCACTCTGTTATTTTATGCTTTACTTTAATTTTTCTTTAATATAAAACTTTTAACATTTGGTAGATACAATTTAATTTTCAAAAATTTTATATATGACCATAGCAGTGTGTGTGTGTGTGTGTGTGTGTGTGTGTGTGTGTGTGTGTGTGTGTATGTGTGTGTGTGTGTGTATGTGTGTGTGTCTGTGTGTGTGTGTGTGTGTGTGTGTGTGTGTGTGTGTGTGTGTATGTGTGTGTGTGTGTATGTGTGTGTGTCTGTGTGTGTGTGTGTGTGTGTGTGTGTGTGTGTGTGTGTGTGTGTGCATGTTTGTGTGTGTGTGTGTGTAAATTAGTAATAAGCTCACTCTATTGGATTTAGGCTACATTTAAGATTCCCTAAAAAGACTAAATAAAACACAAAGGGTTTTAAATAACAGCTTTTTTATAGCTATAATAATATAGTAGATAAAATATCAATACCGTTTAAAGAAATTGAAGAAAAACAAGGAACATATAGGCTACAACATAAAATCAATACACAAAAAAAATTATAAAAGATACAGTTGAAGAAAACAAAAGAGCGAAAACATTTCGTCTCTGCATCTTTTGAGATTCAATAAATATTCTAGAGATAATATAGATATATATTTTAAATAATTGAAAACGTTTATATAGAGTCCAAAAGTCCGTAAAAGGCTCTCAGAAACAAGATTAGCACGAAATATGAGTAAAGAGATCTTGCATAAAATATTTTCATTTTTGTAACTTATTGGAATTGGCCGGTGGCCTTGAGGCGGTAACAAAAGCAATGTTAAAAATCTGTGAAGTTCCATCAATTTAAGGTAGCCTGTAAAGGTAAATCACTCTGAAGCAGTAAAGGGCAGAAGTGATGTAGCTGTTAAAGGATGGCTGAGCAACGTACATCTGTTTAATACAACCCAGACAAGGCCTTCGTCCTAGAGCGAAGGGAGGATTTCTAAAGGAAGGACTGTCAAAATGTTAAGTTTTTCAGTAATAGTTATTTAAATATTCTTTGACAAATGTGCGCCGTTGTATGCAATTGTGAAAGTTAGTTCTCCACACAATGTAGACGCCACTGGATATGCACTTTAGTTATAGTTGGAGTCTATAGGATAAAAAGAGTTCAAAACGCTCCTCTTAGAATATACAATAAAATCAATATATTTAAACTAACTAGTATGAATATATATATATATATATATATATATATATATATATATATATATAACACATAACTTAAAAATACAATTGTGATTCTATCATAAACAGTATTGGTATTAAAACCACATTAATAATACAATATTTAAACTATTAAAAAGTATTTAACAGTGAGTATTTTATTTAATTTTATTGTAATAAGTAAGGAGCAGCAGTTGCTGTTAAAAGTAGTTTTGAATTGTATAATTTCAATAACTATCGCGAAATACAACTGTGTCGTACAATTGTGTAGGGAGATTGTTTGTTTCCCAAACAATTCTGATTAATTTTGTGTTTTAATTATAGTTTTAGTTAATTCAAATTAAGTGTCATTTCATGCAATTGGAAACTTTACTCTTATTAGGTGTACAAAGACTAACTGATGACTCTGGGCATTCATTTTGGAGAATGTTAAGGCTAATGGAAGCAACAGGTTAGGTGGATTTTTTAAAAATTAATTAAGACACAGTAACACATTACCCAAACAAAACAAACAAACCCTAAATCCAGCTACACAAAACACCTAAAAAACACCCAACGCACGGACATACGGACATACACACTAATTTAAATGTTCTACAAACATTAAAACAGAGTAAAAAACTAACAACCTTAGAAAAATATGAAATCCACTTGAAGCCTTTTCCAGTACATGACACAAGACGCCGACACCTCACCTCACTTCACTGTCATAAATCTATCCCCGCCAGTAGAGGGTTACCGTTTGTAAACTGCCAAAATGCCGCCAGTAGAGGGTTAGCCTCCTAAAAGGAACGATGTTTTGCGATTTTGCTGAAACGCGTCAGCAAGTAAGCAATTACGTATTCACTTAGTTAAGTAGTTTAAAATTAGTAAATTAAGAATATATTGTTCTACTGATAGAATATGAAATGAAGATTATAAGTTATACAAAACTATAATCTTAAAACTATTTGTTTACCTCGCAACACGATTATTCAGGTCGTAAATATTCCCACAAACCGTCATGTGACGTCAAACCCACAGGGGAAAGGCTAGAAGTACAGACAGCAATTCGACTATCGTCATTTTTATAGATAATTTTACAAAATTATATCGTTAATTTGATATTTAAATGTAATATGATTTTAAAACTTAATATCAAATCTCCATTTACCAAGAGTGTTTTGTTCGTAAATAAGTTAATTGTTTATAAAAGAAATGTGTAACATTGGAAACCATTACATTCCAAATTCAAAGCACGATATTAAAACAATAAAAAAATTGTACTTAAATTATTTCCTTTCCTAAAACACTCCGAAGTATAAAATAAAAACAATATATATATATATATATATATTTAATGAGTTTGATCATATACAAAAATAAATATTGGAAAAAATTAAAATAGGTATAAACACGCAAAAACAATTTAAAGTTATATGAAGGTTTGGAAAGATGTGAGATCTCTTAAGTAGAATCTTTGCAGTATAAGCGTGTACCTTGTTGAATGCAAATTTTTGTTAAATATGTAGAAACAAATATTTAAAAAAATATTATTTTAACCATTTAATAATTAAACATCAAGATACAATAAATGAAGATCTTGGGAGTGTATTTAGAAACGTGAAGGAAGAATTTTATAGTTGTGTTACAGTCGTCATTCCAAAGGTACCACATCATCAGGCAAAGGCATAAGTTGAGACCTGTTTATTTTCTTCTCGTTTTCAAATAAACTACCAAGACTCCGTTTAATTTGTTGATGGAGTTTTTATATTATATGAATATATTATTCAATTTTGTAATAACTTTTTTTGTATATTATATACAAATATTGAATTACCATAGTAGAGCTGACACGAATATAGGTATACTGCAATGATTATACTAACGGGATCTCATTCTTATCCAAAATTTCATTGAGGTATTATTTGTTTTTTTTTCATCTTATATTTTCTGTTTTTAATTTCTTCTGCAACACGTATTTTTAAAAATAACAACAAAGAATAATTTTTTTTTTAAATATATTTTTTTATTATTTTTGAGAACAGTGTTTTAAAAAAAGAAATTGGTCTAAGTACCAATTCTCTGTACTAAGCAACGATGGTAGTTCTTTGCCGCCGAATTAAATGTCCCTAAACTTCTGCTGCCTGAAGAAAAATAACTTCTCGGCAAAACTCTTTACACGTATTTCACCTCATTTTCTCTCTGGGTTCTTGTGAGAAATACGCCCTTTTAATTCATCGTGTTGCATGGTCTGATATAGTGGAGAAATAAATCAAAATTTAACTCACTGAATGTAAGAACGTAATTATTTACGGGAAAAGAAGTGTTTGGAATACAAACAGAATTTCGAGTGTAAACTTGGAATTTTTTAATGTACATTTAATAACTTTAAACGGAAGGAATTCCAAAAAATTACAATATTACGAATTAGGAAAATAATATTTGTCAAGATTCATTGTAAAGTACAAATAGTTTAGAGGAAATAAAGTTTAAATTGAGTAAAGTAGATAAATATTTAGGAAAATATTCTCCCTTGTGTGCGTGTATGTATATATATATATATATATATATATATATATATATATATATATATATATATATATATATATATATCAGTAAAATTATTGCACTTAGTGGTGGATAAAAGTATTTACAATTGTAATATATTAACTTCATATATATATATATATATATATATATATATATATATATATATATATACTATAAATATATATATATCCACTTCACGAATGGATAAGTATGAGGAATAGTTATTATCCAGAGAACATCCGTTCATTCTGCAATGCATAAAATCGCAGTTCCGTGGTTACTCTAGACTCTCATCTAGCATTGACGAGGTGAACCCAACAAATAGTTGAAGTGCGAATGAAGAGCGAAGACAATTGTGCTCCTAAATATAGAAAAAAAACCACTCCCATTGACGCCAATCCACACACACCTGACCCAAAAAATTACTCACATTCCTTTCCTTTGTTCCCCATTCTATCGATGACACATTTCCACACTGCGGGCAAATTCAAAGTATCATCGCGTTTGTTAAGACTCCTTTGTTTCTCTATTTCGACGGCCTCACGTATAACTCTAGTCCTGTAGTTTTCCACTTAAACAATCGGTCAGCATCATTGGCATGTCCTGTATCGCTGTAGTGTAACATACACTTCGATCATAACACTTCTAACTTTCTAAAGATTGGTACAAAAAAGCACAACAGCAGCAATCCTAGCAGCAGAAATAAGAGGCCGAAGAAGTCGTAAGACGAAAACGTTTCCTCCAAGTGCAAGTTAATAATTTAACAACTTATCTAACAGAATGTTTGGTCGCAAGTAATTCAAAGTGTTATAGCAACCACCTCGTCATGAACAGCAACAAGATTTCAAAATTAATAATTTTAAAAATAATACGGTTATACCTATATATATCCCGTTTATACTTATATCTCCAGGAGTTATAAAATTAGTTAAATGAATTACGGAGTGTATGATCACATTAATATAAAATTAACAACATTAACAGACAGTTTTGAGATTTAATTTCCCTTATTCTTTATATTACAATTATAAATCTGAAAAGAATGAATAACAATGTTAATAAAATGTCTATTGTCGGGAATTAAATAGAAAGGACAGGATTAAGTTCGTTACAGCGCCAAGAAACAAAGAGTCCTTGACAATTGTAATAAAGGAGGGCGACATTTCAAATTAGTTTGGAAAGGGGGAAGCGTAATTCATTGTACGATGAGGTCAAACAATTGCCACTTACAGGTATTGGCTGTTTGCCAAAATAGGACTGTGAGACGAGTGTTGCCGTAGACAAATTATCTTTGATTAATTGAAACCTTGTTTTACGTGTTACTTGTAATTACTACCTTAAAATTTAATAGTTTACGTGTAAAAGAATTGCTTTTAAATAGTAAAGAATAACGAAACGTGTTTTATGTACTTTATTCCCGCTAACTCCCCAAATTCTGGTGAATTTTATTATTAATTCAAATTTTTTTTATATTTAGCATTTTTTGTAATATTTTGCATACACAAATGGATACAACATCACAATAATAGACAAACTATGGTACAAAATACAAAAAAAAACACTAAAATAACACTACAGACAGGGAAAACAAACACATCACATAACCATAAATAAACAAAACAACAAACAAAATAGCCTGCAAATTTAAAAAAAAAGGATACAAAATAGCATATAAAAATAATAACAAGTTACAATACAACACAACACCAACAACAAAGATAAACCACAAGCACCAGGCGTAAACAAACTGAACTGCGCAACAAATTCTACATTAGACAAACATGTCGCAGCTTTAAACAAAGAGTCGAGGAACACAAACAGAACACCAACTCAACATTTTGCAATCACATAGAAAGAGGACAGAAAAGAAACACACTAGAACAATATGAAATTTACAGACACACAAAAACACAAAGTACAAACATATTAAACGAACAAACACAGTACAAATCACACATACTCTTTGATACTATCGAAAACTTACTTTTAAAACCGTCACCGCTTGACGCGACATCTCCAAGCAGAAGACTCTGATGAAGATCGCTAAATAGCCATCGAAAACGTTCTGTCTCAGTAGGTTTTAACAAATTACTAAATTTAAAGTTCGGATGGTCATAAACTATTGTTTCAGTGATCTATAAGATTCACCGAACGTAATGGACTACAAAATTCAAGAATAATTATAAATGCTATATGTTAACGCATTATAATAATTAATTAAACTAATGAAAGTTAACTTCATTAGACATATTATATTAGAGTAAACATTTTAATAATAAAACAATGAACAAATATTTCGCCCCTAATATATGATTACAATTGAAGTAACTTTGTTTAATTCATCAATACACTACGTGATGCATACTTAGACAAGACCAATGTCCGTCACTGAGTATCACGTAATGTTTGCTAAAATACATCCATTTTCTGAGTAAAGCATATGCGTATATATCAAAGACTGTCGCCGACAAAGCATGTTAGTGGTGACAGCTTGAAGTTCTGATGGAATAATTTACATATATATTATATTTTCGCTGTTGATAAGTAAGTATAGGTTCCCCATTTCATCACCGGTATATTGTAGTCTAATGCCTTCATATAGCCTCTTTCTGTGCATGCATGTTCGACATTTGTCGCAACAATAATCGATATCGAAATAATCGAAATAACAATATTTTACTGGGTATATATCCTAATAAAATAATGAATGATAATTTATAATAAATTCATTTATTTATTACTTATGTATATTTATTTATAATATATTTATTCATTTACACACACACACACACACACACACACACACACACACACACACACACACACACACACACACACACACACACACACACACACACACACACACAACACACACACACACACACACACACACACACACACACACACACACACACACACACACACACACACACACACACACACACACACACACACACACACACACACACACACACACACACACACATATATATATTATTTAAAGCTTTTCACCAATAAAATAAGTATTACATCTTGATAAACAATCAATAATATAGCAAAATATATTTAAAAAAAAAAATTAAATCATATATACTGCAATTCAACCATATGTTTATTTACAAAGAATTTTTACAAAAATTATACATATTTAAAAATAATGTGAAAAATACAATTTAATTTACAACAGAAAAATAATTATTTTAGGGAGGCTGCTTCCGCTTCTCTGCGTCATTGCCGTCGCCATGCCCGCTGCTTGTTGCGCCACCGGCGTTTAGACCTGAGCTCCTTTTCCTCATCGTCCCTCATGAGTTCTTCATACAGCTGGATGTTGCCTTCTGCGAAGTGTTTGTCCGGGATGTAGACTCCCGGAGCTAGGGCGAGCTCAGTTATTTCCTTAAACGATATCAATGCCCTATAAATAGTTTGGTGTTTTGATTTCACATGAATTTGTTCATTAATTAATTGGCCTTCAACTTTATGCCTATAAATTTCTATTATTTCATGTATATTCATCTTTAACCCTTTGTTTATATATACTAGCTGATACGGCGAACGTCATGCCGCCAAACTGTTAATGAATAGCTTGTTAACATTATCTAAACCTAATTTAGTATTTTATTAAGATGAAATTTTTATTAAGATGTAGCTGAACTTATAGTAGTTGATTGAGAAAAGTGTGACAATAAGAGTTCTTGGTTGAATGTTATTTATTGAAGTGCACTCGGATATACAATATTTTGGTTTTTTCCCTCTGGTGCGTACACAAATAAATCCTGACGCGTGACCAAACCACATACAGCTGTCTATCCTTGGGCTTTGTTGATCGTCATTGCAAAAGGCGAGTCGCACCGGAAACGGTTAACATTTGAATTTGAATGGCGTATAGGCCGGAAATATCGAAATGCTTGACAACAATACATCTTCGCCCTTAAACGTCCGTTTAAAAATTGTTGCTTTGAATATGTTGTTCCTCAATCTTTTCACTGAAACCCTTGTACCATTGCAGAGTTGTGGTGGATTGATGTTTTGTAGAAGAACGATGGCACGCCGTTATGAACAAATTCACATACGTTCTAAACTTCATACTATGTTCAATGTATATAATGTTGTGGCAGCAGTGGAATAGGTTTGGCAATATTGTAATAGATTTGGCAACTAAGTAATGCTTTATCTAGTAGCTTCATATTTATTAGACAGTTCTTTTATCATTCTTAGTATTGTAATTCCTGAGGATGTTGGTAATGTCAACCAACGAAAAGCTTTGAATGTATTATTCAATAAATTATTCCTGTAATTAGTGTATATTATTTAATCTTAAAAATAATTCTAACAGGAAAACATATTTAATATTCTACATATATATATATATATATATATGTATCGCAATATGTATTCTTGTGTAAATAAAGAACTAAGTCAAAATACAAATACAAGAATTATAATTGAATTTACAATTCAATAATAAGATGATCGCTGCAGTTAATCATGAGTATAAAAAGAGGAAAGTTTTATAATCAATTTCGAAAAGTTGTTGATGAAAATTCATATTTGTAAATTCAATTATAATTCTTGTATTTGTATTTTGACTTAGTTCTTTATATATATATATATATATATATATATATATATATATATATATATATATATATATATATGTATATAGACTAGACACATATACTTGTTACATTATCCTACTGTAATTCAGATTATTTAATGCAACTTAAAAGTTCAGTTCCCCAAATAAAAAAGTTAGAAGTTTCCTCTACCAAGACGTAACAGAAAATTATTGCTACAACTTAGTTGACAAGTTAGACTTCGGTATGATTAAGTACTTCCGTGTTGCAACTAAGTCAGATAACAATCATAAGGACATCTTACGTCCAAAGTATACTTATTAGAGTGTCTAAGTCAACTGCGGAAACTTCAACCTGATCCTCGTTATTATGTGATTAAACTGCCTTTCTTAGCCAGCCATTAAACTTATAGTTTTGCCTAAAGATTACTGGTCGTATTGTGCATGCTCTTTGTTTTATAGTAATTCATTTTAATAATATATAATTAGTTTATTTACAAATATATATTAAGTTTTTTTATCTATATTATTTAATATATCTATAGGTCTTTATAGTTTTGTATTATGCATACTT
>JBAIZL010000002.1:83456851-83506851 GCA_036971475.1 Prosapia bicincta | reverse complement strand
CAGAACACACAGAACACACACACACACACACACACACACACACACACACACACAACATACACACACACACACACACACACACACACACACACACACACACACACACACACACACACACACAACATACACACACACACACACACACACACACACACACACACACACACACACACACACACACACACACACACACTCACACACACACAGAACACACAGAACACACACACACACACACAGAACACACACACACACACACACACACACACACACACACACACACACACACACACACACACACACACACATACACTACACACACACACACACACACTCACACACACACAGAACACACAGAACACACACACACACACACACACACACACACACACACACACACACACACACACACACACACACACACACACACACACACACATACACTCTACACACACACGCACGCACACACACACACACACACACACACACACACACACACACACACACACACACACACACACACACACACACACACACACACACACACACACACACACACATACACTACACACACACACACACACACACTCACACACACACACAGAACACACAGAACACACACACACACACACACACACACACACACACTCACACACATACACACACACACACACACACACACACACATACACTACACACACACACACACACTCACACAAATACACACACACACACACACACACATACACTACACACACACACACACACACTCACACACATACACACACACATACACTACACACACACACACACACTCACACACATACACACACACACACTCACACACACACACACACACACATACACTACACACACACACACACACTCACACACATACACACACACACACACACACACACACATACACGACACACACACACACACACACTCACACACACACAGAACACACAGAACACACTACACACACACACACACACTCACACACACACAGAACACACAGAACACACACACACACACACACACACACACACACACACACACACACACACACACACACACACACACACACACACACACACACACACACACACACACACATACACTACACACACACACACACACACACACACTCACACACACACAGAACACACAGAACACACAGAACACACACACACACACACACACACACACACACACACACACACACACACACATACACTACACACACACACTCACACACACACAGAACACACAGAACACACACACACACACACACACACACACACACACACTCACACACACACAGAACACACAGAACACACACACACACACACACACACACACACACACACACACACACACACACACACACACACACACACACACACACACACACACACACTCACACACACACAGAACACACAGAACACACACACACACACACACACACACACACACACTCACACACACACACACACACACACACACACACACACACACACACACACAGAACACACAGAACACACACACACACACACACACACACACAACATACACACACACACACACACACACACACACACACACACACACACACACACACACACACACACACACACACAACATACACACACACACACACACACACACACACACACACACACACACACACACACACACACACACACACACACTCACACACACACAGAACACACAGAACACACACACACACACACACACACACAGAACACACACACACACACACACACACACACACACACACACACACACACACACACACACACACACACACACACTCACACACACACAGAACACACAGAACACACACACACACACACAGAACACACACACACACACACACACACACACACACACACACACACACACACACACACACACACACACACACACACACACACACACACACACACACATACACTACACACACACACACACACACACTCACACACACACAGAACACACAGAACACACACACACACACACACACACACACACACACACACACACACACACACACACACACACACACACACACACACACTCACACACACACAGAACACACAGAACACACACACACACACACTCAGAACACACACACACACACACACACACATACAGCTTTTAATCTTTAGCCAGTCCTGTCTTCGCAAATTTGCTGTTGCGTCGCATTGTGCTTAGAATTCAGGGGTTCACCTTTACGTACGTGTGGAGCATTCGGTAATGTTCACCTTACAGCAATGGTTTTAGACACCACCATAAGACTTAGAGCTTACGAAATTATCCGCTCCTTTTAGGTAGACATTCATTAGATGATGCTGTTAGAAGAAAAGCGCGATAGTTTACTGAATATTATAGTTAATGCGACTATATAGTTTATTCCGTCATTGTTTTCTAATTAGGATTTTGTAAATATTAAAACTAAAGTTAACTTTAGAGGTAAGTTACCATTAGATATCAATATGAAGGTAGTACAAGGGTTAGCAGCAATGTTAATTAACCTAGTAACATAAAATAAACCAAGCCCGTAAATAAATAAGTAAGAAATTAAGCAACATAGGTACATTACAAATAATTTTGTAAAGTTAAAAATTTATGGCTATTTATTTAAGGTAATTGTAACATTGAATAAATAGTTGAGTTTCACATAACGTATCTAAAAAAAAATAATTTATTCAAAAACAAAGAATTCTGTAATTATTTTAATGGAAATTGGAAATAAATATATATCACCCTTGATTCCAAATTCAAAATTTGCACAAATATGAAAATTGCAGTTTGTATTATTAATTGGGCTTTATATATATTGTTGTTGGCAACATTTACACGCAAAACAATATACATATAGGTAGAATATGGCAAAAAATATAAAAGTATTAAAATATGCAATATAAATATGTAAATTTATTTTACAAATAAAAATAAATAGCTGCATCCCGGTATTGGTAGTTTATATTTTTGATTCGTTAGGTAATAATTACGTAGGGGTGGCTTTCAAATGACCAAAATCTAAATAACCAAAAAGTATGCAATAATCAACTAACCAACTACAGCGACATTCAAATAATCAGAAGTGCTTGGTCTTCAATTAATTGAATGTGTAAGGACTTCAACTGATCGAAATTGTTGCGGGTTATCGTATTGCAGTTCCGCAGGCGTTCAACGCACAACTTGAAGTTAATAAATGGGAAGTAAAGTAATATTTGTGTAAATATCTAAACCTCGTGTTGGATTAAAATGCAATGTAGTGTTTAAATCGGCAATTTGAGCAAGCCATGTATATTACCGTTACTGCTAATATTTGATACTAGATTTCTTTGGCCGAGGTTACTACTCAGTAGCCGGGATACCTTGTGAATTCTGAGTGGTTGATGCTTAAGAAATTATGAGTGAAGGTGTAGTCCGTCAATGAATGCAACTTTTTAAAAATCAATAAACAAACATTCGTGATGAAGGGAAGCGCAGTGGGCAGGTCTTGATGACCTACTGAAGAAAGTGAAAAAAGGTTCTTGTGCACTGTCGGCGTCCCTTCACAATCTCAGATCCTGCCGACCATTTCCCTCTCACTTCTCGGAGTCTTTTACACGAGACAGTGACAGAAAAACTAAGCTACCACGAATTCGACGACAAAAAAAAATAAGAAGAGTTCTAACATAAGATTTCTTTTTCAGCACGACTTCGAAGAGGAGAATGTTTGAACAGGAGAGTTACTGCGTTAAGAATACGCCCTTCTTGAATGCTGCGACAGAACCACAGTCAATGCATTGGGGACATACGGCTTCTTCAATCAACTTTGTCAACGAGGAAAGTCACGGCTACAGTTTTTTGGGATGATAAGAGAATCTTAGTCGTTGATTTTATGGAACGGGTACAACCATCACTCCTACAGTCTACTTTGAAACTTTACAAATACTGTTCTAAGAAGAGCGAATAATAAAAGCGCTATAGCTTATTTGACATGTGGTACTGTGTTTGCGCACGACAACGTTCTCACTCACACAGGCCGAAGAACAAACAAACTTTTGGCCGAAATCAAATCATTCCTCATGAAGCCCGAACTTGACTCCTAGTGACTTGACTCCCAGTTCTTGTCAATGACGAAGAGCTTTAAAACGCCGTGACACGTAGGCCACAATCACAGATGTATATTTATTAGGCACAAGGTATTTCAAATACTGTTTCTAGGTATGATAAGTGCTTGCATCTGTTTGGTGACTATATAGAAAAATAGGGGAAAATGTAAATAATAAAGGTTTTGCTTCTCAATCTTTTATTTGTTATTTCAAAACTTATTTTTTGATCTTACTTTCTGGATCAACCTATGTTAGCATTTCGTTTCTCTCTTCCTCCCTTGATATATAAAACACAATATTTTTATTCAAAACAAATGAAAATGATGCCGTTATTTATATTAGATCGTGAAATATTTGCACAATATTTTCCGCACAAGCAAGATGTAAATTGAAATATTTGTTTTTTACTAATATGGTTTATTGAATGTAAAATTGAATAGGAGCTATTTTATTGTTTAAGTTACTATCTTCGGAGATTACTTCATATAAGTTTTTATAAAAAACCTGATATAAATAATATTAATAACTTAAACAACAGTTTATAACTAACCGAACTTTGAATTTAGTAAATTTGTTAAAACTTACTGAGACAGAACGTTTTCGATTGTTATGTTCTGATCTTCATGCTTGGAGATGTTGGGTCAAGCGGTGACGGTTTTAAAGGTAGGGAAAACAAATACATCACATTACCATTCATAAACAAAACAACAAACAAAATAGCCCGTAAATTTCAAAAAATAGGATAGAAAATAGCATACAAAACACTAACAACAAAGATAAACTACAACCACCAGGCGTATACAAACTGAACTGCGACGAATGTAACACATTCTACATTGGGCAATCAGGTCGCAGCTTTAAACAAAGAGTCGAGGAACACAAAAAGAACACCAACTCAGCATTTTACAACCACATAAAAGAAACAGGACATAAATACACAGACATTTACCATAACCTAGAAATCCTACACATCAACAAAAAAGGACCACATTACAACACACTAGAACAATATGAAATATACAGTCACACGAAAACACAAAGTACAAACATATTAAACGAACAAACACAATACTATCGAAAACCTACCTTTAAAACAGTCACCGCTTGACCCAATAACTCCAAGCAGAAGACACTGATGAAGATCGAAAACGTTCTGTCTCAGTAAGTTTTAACAAATTTACTAAATTCCGATAGTCATAAACTATTGTTTAAGTGATTAATAAGATTTACCGAACGTAATGGACTTTAATTCAAGAATATTAATAGTAATTTCGCAGTAAAAATTACAACGGATTTTGTAGGATATGTATTATTGTGTTGTGTTATAATCACGAGCTACCCTATTTTTCAGAGGTAATACTGATCACAAATTTATACATTCCTACCCTACTAGGGGTTGAACTTCGCGAACTGCTTTCCCTGTACAATATTAAGTTATTCTATGAAAGATTTTCTAAAATATAAAGCCTCCCAATAATATATACAGGACCGCACGTTTTTTTGTAACCAACGAGGACAAGGGTTTCTATGGATCAGTTTTACGGATAATTAACTCACGCCTAGTTTCTATATTTTTCTATAGTGTTTTCACATTTTTCGTAGTAGATTTTTAATACCAGTAATGGAAAACATTAATCAAAGTAACTATATTTTGATTTTAAGATATAATTATATAAATAGATATTTTTAACTTATTTAAAATTCTAAAAACAGTTCTGCATCGAGGCATCGGCGTTACAAAGATGGATATGTCAGGACGCACTCCATATCTTGCTGGCATTTGCGATTCTATGCTCGTCCACTATAGTATATATTTGCTATTCCTCTACACGTATTTCAAACATATTCGATATATTGTCAACTCCCTTGTAGGGAATATAATACGTCGCGCGAAAATATATCCTCGAAACATATTTGTATTACTTGCTCGTATCTTAGTAGACTCAAGGGCATCTTGATAAGGTAATGTGTTTGTGAAATCCCTGAGAAACCTGTAACCTAGTTAAATTATGTAAGTAGTAAGTACCAAAGTAAAATTTATAATTAGTTTTAAGTGTTTTGGCATAAAAACAATAAGACAAAATTAATAAGAAATAGTTTTGCCTTATAGTTCTGCTGTGTGGAATATATTTGAGGCCTGGAATTATATGCTGCACCAGTATGTGTGATTGCAAATTCTTAGTTTTTAAAAGAATATTTAAATGATAATGCTATAAATCTTTGCCATTGGTAAAATTATAGGGCAATTAAAAAGATCAACTAGAGTCATAATTACTCAACTGCAATTCACCACCTGTCTCTCGTATGTGGAGTCATCATTACTCCTCTGCAAGTCGCCACCTGTCTCTGGTATGTGGAATCATATTTACTCCACTGCAAGTCACCATCTGTCTCTGGTATGTGGAGTCATCATTACTCCTCTGCAAGTCGCCACCTGTCTCTGGTATGTGGAATCATATTTACTCCACTGCAAGTCACCATCTGTCTCTGCTATGTGGAATCATCATTACTCCACTGCAAGTTACCACCTGTCTCTGCAATGTTTAGTCATCACTACTACACTGCATGTCGTCATCTGCCTATGCTACACTTGATACCTGTAGAAGATCTACTAAACTATGAGGCTTGTGTTGAACATTTTCTTACCAACCTTGAACTGTTCCGAGAATTGCATGAGCTTCGTCTTCGTGGAAGTGAAACGATTCGAAATGAGCGAAAAAAGCATGTTCTCTGATCAATCCAAAGGAAATGAAAAAGCAAGAAAGAGGGATTATCATTGTTGTTCTGACTCGGCAACATCTTTTTGCCTGTTTACACGACAATAGCGATTTCACTGTTTGTAATGACGTTTATAACGCAAAACCGTTAGTCTTAGCAGAAAGATAGTACAATGATTTAGAAAAAAACTTATCCTGTACCACTTCCTAGGCTTATATACAACAATTCCAATGGGATTTTTAAACATTTGCGTTGTAAATGCTTCGATTATTATTTTTAGGTCTAAATGGAAAAGAGATGACATTGTTGAACTTTAGAAGGAATGTAACTGTTACCTTGCTAAGACGGGTCATGCTAACAAACTGCAGGTCAATGCTGACAAACTGCAGGTTCATGTGTCCTATTGCAAGGAGCCAACTCATTTCTCCTCATGATATTTATTCCTCAGGCTTCCTCTCATGACATGTATCCCCAGGCTTCCTCTCATGACATGAATTTCCCAGGCCTCCTCTCATGACATGTATTCCCTAGGCTACCTCACACATGTATTCCCCAGGCTTCCTCTCATGACATGTATTCCCCAGGCTTCCTCTCATGACATGCATTACCCAGGTTTCCTTGCATGACATGTATTAACCAGACTAAATCTCATGACATGTATTCCCCAGGCATCCTCTCAAGGCATGTATTCCCCAGGTTTCCTCATATGACATGTATTCCCCAGGCCTCCTCTCATGACATGTATTCCCCAGGCTTTCTCTCATGACATGTATTTCCCAGGTTTCCTCTCATGGCATGTATTCCCTAGGCTACCTATCAAGACATGTATTTCCCATGCATCCTCTCGTGACATGTATTCCCCAGGCATCCTCTCGTGACATGTATTCCCCAGGCCTCCTCTCATGGCATGTATTCCCCAGGCTTCCTCACACATGTATTCCCCAGGCATCCTCTCATGACATGTATTCCCCAGGCTTCCTCTCATGACATGTATTCCCCAGGCTTCCTCTCATGACATGTATTCCCCAGGCTTCCTCTCATGACATGTATTCCCCAGGCCTCCTCACATTACATGCATTCCCCAGGCCTCTTCTCATGGCATTTATTCCCTAGGCTTCCTCACACATGTATTCCCCAGGCATCCTCTCATGACATGTATTCCCCAGGCTTCCTCTCATGACATGTATTCCCCAGGCTTCCTCTCATGACATGTATTTCCCTTGTTTCCTCTAATAGCATGTATTCCCCAGGCTTCCGCTCATGACATGTATTCCCCAGGCTTCCTCTCATTACATGTATTCCCCAGGTTTCCTCTCATGGCATGTATTCCCCAGGCTTCCTCTCATGACATGTATTCCCTAGGCTTCCTCTCATGACATGTATTCCCTAGGCTTCCTCTCATGACATGTATTCCCCAGGCTTCCTCTCATGACATGTATTCCCCAGGTTTCCTCTCGTGGCATGTATCCTCTAGGCTTCCTCACAAGACATGTATTCCCTAGGCTTCCTCTTATGACATGTATTCCCCAGGCTACCTCTCATGACATGTATTCCCCAGGCATTCTCTCGTGACATGTATTCCCTAGGCTTCCTCTCATGACATGTATTCCCCAGGTTTCCTCGCATGACATGTATTCCCCAGGCATCCTCTCATGACATGTATTCTCCAGGCCTCCTCTCGTGACTTGTATTCCCCAGCCTTCCTCTCATGACATGTATTTCCCAGGCTTCCTCTCATGACATGTATTTCCCAGGCTTTCTCTCATGACATGTATTTCCAGGTTTCCTCTCATGGCATGTATTCCCTAGGCTTCCTCTCATGACATGTATTCCCCAGGCATTATATCATGACATGTATTCTCCAGGCCTCCTCTCATGACTTGTATTCCCCAGGCTTCCTCTCAAGACATGTATTTCCCAGGCTTTCTCTCATGACATGTATTTCCCAGGTTTCCTCTCATGGCATGTATTCCCTAGGCTTCCTCTCATGACATGTATTCCCCAGGCTTCCTCTCATGACATGTATTCCCCAGGCATCCTATCATGACATGTATTCTCCAGGCCTCCTCTCATGACTTGTATTCCCCAGGCTTCCTCTCAAGACATGTATTTCCCAGGCTTTCTCTCATGACATGTATTTCCCAGGTTTCCTCTCATGGCATGTATTCCCTAGGCTTCCTCTCATGACATGTATTCCCCAGGCTTCCTCTCATGACATGTATTACCCAGGCATCCTCACATTACATGCATTCCCCAGGCCTCCTCTCATGGCATGTATTCCCTAGGCTTCCTCACACATGTATTCCCCAGGCATCCTCTCATGACATGTATTCCCCAGGCTTCCTCTCATGACATGTATTCCCCAGGCTTCCTCTCATGACATGTATTTCCCTTGTTTCCTCTCATGGCATGTAGTCCCTAGGCTTCCTCTCATTACATGTATTTCAATTGTTTCTTCTCATGGCATGTATTCCCTAGGCTTCCTCATATGACATGTATTCCCCAGGCTTCCTCTCATTACATGTATTCCCCAGGCTTCCTCTCATGGCATGTATTCCCCAGGCATCCTCTCATTACATGTATTCCCCAGGTTTCCTCTCATGGCATGTATTCCCTAGGCTTTCTCATATGACATGTATATCTCAGGCTTACTCTCATTTCATGTATTTACTAGGCTTCCTCTCATGGCATGTATTCCCCAGGCATCCTCTCATTACATGTATTCCCCAGGTTTCCTCTCATGGCATGTATTCCCTAGGCATCCTCATATGACATGTATATCCCAGGCTTCCTCTCATTACATGTATTCCCCAGGCTTCCTCTCTTGGCATGTATTCCCCAGGCATGCTCTCATTACATGTATTCCCCAGGCTTCCTCACATGACATGTATTCCCCAGGCATCCTCTCATGACATGTATTCCCCAGGCTTCCTCTCATGACATGTATTCCCCAGGCTTCTTCTCATGACATGTATTTCCCTTGTTTCCTCTCATGGCATGTAGTCCCTAGGCTTCCGCTCATTACATGTATTTCAATTGTTTCCTCTCATGGCATGTATTCCCTAGGCTTCCTCATATGACATGTACTCCCCAGGCTTCCTCTCATTACATGTATTCCCCAGGCTTCCTCTCATGGCATGTATTCCCCAGGCATCCTCTCATTACATGTATTCCCCAGGTTTCCTCTCATGGCATGTATTCCCTAGGCTTTCTCATATGACATGTATATCTCAGGCTTACTCTCATTTCATGTATTTACTAGGCTTCCTCTCATGGCACGTATTCCCCAGGCATCCTCTCATTACATGTATTCCCCAGGTTTCCTCTCATGGCATGTATTCCCTAGGCATCCTCATATGACATGTATTCCCCAGGCTACCTCTCATGACATGTATTCCCCAGGCTTCCTCTCGTGACATGTATTCCCTAGGCTTCCTCTCATGATATGTATTCCCCAGGTTTCCTCGCATGACATGTATTCCCCAGGCATCCTCTCATGATATGTATTTTCCAGGCCTCCTCTCATGACTTGTATTCGACAGGCTCCCTCTCATGTCCTGTATTCCCCAGGCTTTCTCTCATGACATGTATTTCCCAGGTTTCCTCTCATGGCATGTATTCCCTAGGCTTCCTCACACATGTATTCCCCAGGCTTCCTCTCATTACATGTATTCCCCAGGCTTCCACTCATGACATGTATTCCCCAGGTTTCCTCTCGTGGCATGTATCCTCTAGGCTTCCTCACAAGACATGTATTTCCCAAGCCTCCTCACATGATATGTATTCCCCAGGCTTCCTCTCATTGCATGTATTCCCCAGGCTTCCTCTCATGGCATGTTTTCCCCAGGCCTCCTCCCATGGCATGTATTCCCCAGGCATCCTCTCGAGAAATGTATTCCCCAGGCATCCTCACATGATATATATTCCTTAGGCTTCCTCTCATAACATGTAGTCCCCAGGCTTCATCTTATTAAATGTTTTCCCCTGGCTTCCTTGCATGACATGTATTACCCAGGCTACCTCTCGTGACATGTATTCTCCAGGCCTCCTCTCATGACTTGTATTCCCCAGGCATCCTCACATTGCATGTATTTCCCTTGTTTCCTCTCATGACATGTATTCCCCAGGCATCCTCTCATGACTTGTATTCTCCAGGCCTCCTCTCATGGCATGTATTTCCCTTGTTTCCTCTCATGACATGTATTCCCCAGGCATCCTCTCATGACTTGTATTCTCCAGGCCTCCTCTCATGACTTGTATTCCCCAGGCTTCCACTCATTACATGCATTCCCCAGGTTTCCTCTCATGGCAAGTATTCCCCAGGCATCCTCTCATTACATGTATTCCCCAGGTTTCCACTCATGGCATATATTCCCTAGGCTTCCTCATATGACATGTATTCCCCAGGCTTCATCTTATTAAATGTTTTCCCCAGGCTTCCTTGCATGACATGTATTACCCAGGCTACCTCTCGTGACATGTATTCTCCAGGACTCCTCTCATGACTTGTATTCCCCAGGCATCCTCACATGGCATGTATTTCCCTTGTTTCCTCTCATGACATGTATTCCCCAGGCATCCTCTCATGACTTGCATTCTCCAGACCTCCTCTCATGACTTGTATTCCCCAGGCTACCTCTCATGGCATGTATTACCCAGGCTACCTCTCGTGACATGTATTCTCCAGGCCTCCTCTCATGACTTGTATTCCCCAGGCATCCTCACATGGCATGTATTTCCCTTGTTTCCTCTCATGACATGTATTACCCAGGCTACCTCTCATGACATGTATTCTCCAGGCCTCCTCTCGTGACATGTATTCTCCAGGCCTCCTCTCATGACTTGTATTCCCCAGGCTACCTCTCATGGCATGTATTGCCCTGGCTACCTCTCGTGACATGTATTCTCCAGGCCTCCTCTCATGACTTGTATTCCCCAGGCATCCTCTCATGACATGTATTACCCAGGCTACCTCTCGTGACATGTATTCTCCAGGCCTCCTCTCATGACTTGTATTCTCCAGGCATCCTCACATGGCATGTATTTCCCTTGTTTCCTCACATGACATGTATTACCCAGGCTACCTCTCGTGACATGTATTCTCCAGGCCTCCTCTCATGACTTGTATTCCCCAGGCTACCTCTCATGGCATGTATTTCCCTTGTTTCCTCTCATGACATGTATTCCCCAGGCCTCCTCTCATGACTTGTATTCTCCAGGCCTCCTCTCATGACTTGTATTCGACAGGCTTCTTCTCATGGCATGTATTTCCCAGGCTTCCTCTCATTACATGTATTCCCCAGGTTTCCCCTCATGGGAAGTATTCCCCAGGTATCCTCTCATGACATATATTCCCCAGGTTTCCTCTCATGGCATATATTCCCTAGGCTTCCTCATATGACATGTATTCCCCAGGCTTCCTCTCATTACATGTATTCCCCAGGTTTCCTCTCATGGCATATATTCCCTAGGCTTCCTCATATGACATGTATTCCCCAGGCTTCATCTTATTAAATGTTTTCCCCAGGCTTCCTTGCATGACATGTATTACCCAGGCTACCTCTCGTGACTTGTATTCCCCAGGCTTCCTCTCATTACATGTATTCCCCAGGTTTCCTCTCATGGCATGTATTCCCCAGGCATCCTCTTATTACATGTATTCCCCAGGTTTCCTCTCATGGCATATATTCCCTAGGCTTCCTCATATGACATATATTCCCCAGGCTTCCTCTCATTACATGTATTCCCCAGGTTTCCTCTCATGGCATATATTCCCTAGGCTTCCTCATATGACATATATTCCCCAGGCTTCCTCTCATTACATGTATTCCCCAGGCCTCCTCTCATTACATGTATTTCCTAGGCTTCCTCTCATTACATGTATTCCCCAGGTTTCCTCTCATGGCATGTATTCCCCAGGTTTCCTTTCATGACATGTATTCCCCAGGCATCCTCTCATTACATGTATTCCCCAGGTTTCCTCTCATGGCATGTATTCCCTAGGCTTCCTCATATGACATGTATATCCCAGGCTTCCTCTCATTACATGTATTCCCCAGGCTTCCTCTCATGGCATGTATTCCCCAGGCATCCTCTCATTACATGTATTCCCCAGGTTTCCTCTCATGGCATGTATTCCCTAGGCTTCCTCATATGACATGTATATCCCAGGCTTCCTCTCATTTCATGTATTTCCTAGGCTTCCTCTCATGACATGTTTTCCCCAGGCTACCTCTCATGACCTGTATTCCCCAGGCTTCCTCTCGTGACATGTATTCCCTAGGCTTCCTCTCATGACATGTATTCCCCAGGTTTCCTCGCATGACATGTATTCCCCAGGCATCCTCTCATGATATGTATTTTCCAGGCCTCCTCTCATGACTTGTATTCGACAGGCTTACTCTCATGTCATGTATTCCCCAGGCTTTCTCTCATGACATGTATTTCCCAGGTTTCCTCTCATGGCATGTATTCCCTAGGTTTCCTCACACATGTATTCCCCAGGCTTCCTCTCATTACATGTATTCCCCAGGCTTCCACTCATGACATGTATTCCGCAGGTTTCCTCTCGTGGCATGTATCCTCTAGGCTTCCTCACAAGACATGTATTTCCCAGGCCTCCTCACATGAAACGTTTCCCCCGGGGTTCCTCTCAAGACATGTATTCCCCAGGCTTCCTCACATGATATGTATTCCCCAGGCTTCCTCTCATGGCATGTATTCCCCAGGCTTCCTCTCATGACTTGTTTTCCCCAGGCCTCCTAACATGGCATGTATTCCCCAGGCATCCTCTCGAGACATGTATTCCCCAGGCATCCTCACATGACATATATTCCTTAGGCTTCCTCTCATAACATGTAGTCCCCATGCTTCATCTTATTAAATGTTTTCCCCAGGCTTCCTTGCATGACATGTATCACCCAGGCTACCTTTCGTGACATGTATTGTTCAGGCCTCCTCTCATGACTTGTATTCCCCAGGCATCCTCACATGACATATATTCCTTAGGCTTCCTCTCATAACATGTAGTCCCCAGGCTTCATCTTATTAAATGTTTTCCCCAGGCTTCCTTGCATGACATGATTTACCCAGGCTACCTCTCGTGACATGTATTCTCCAGGCCTCCTCTCATGACTTGTATTCCCCAAGCATCCTCACATGACATGTATTTCCCTTGTGTCTTCTCATGACATGTATTCCCCAGGCATCCTCTCATGACTTGTATTCTCCAGGTCTCCTCTCATGGCATGTATTTCCCTTGTTTCCTCTCATGACATGTATTCCCCAGGCATCCTCTCATGACTTGTATTCTCCAGGCCTCCTCTCATGACTTGTATTCGACAGGCTTCCTCTCATTACATGTATTCCCCAGGTTTCCTCTCATGGCATATATTCCCTAGGCTTCCTCATATGACATGTATTCCCCAGGCTTCATCTTATTAAATGTTTTCCCCAGGCTTCCTTGCATGACATGTATTACCCAGGCTACCTCTCGTGACATGTATTCTCCAGGCCTCCTCTCATGACTTGTATTCGACAGGCTTCCTCTCATGACATGTATTCCCCAGGCTTCCTCTCACAACATGTAGTCCCCAGGCTTCATCTTATTAAATGTTTTCCCCTGGCTTCCTTGCATGACATGTATTACCCAGGCTACCTCTCGTGACATGTATTCTCCAGGCCTCCTCTCATGACTTGTATTCCCCAGGCATCCTCACATGGCATGTATTTCACTTGTTTCCTCTCATGACATGTATTCCCCAGGCATCCTCTCATGACTTGTATTCTCCAGGCCTCCTCTCATGGCATGTATTTCCCTTGTTTCCTCTCATGACATGTATTCCCCAGGCATCCTCTCATGACTTGTATTCTCCAGGCCTCCTCTCATGACATGTATTCTCCAGGCCTCCTCTCATGACATGTATTCCCCAGGCTTCCTCTCATGGCAAGTATTCCCCAGGCTTCCTCTCATGACATGTATTCCCCAGGCTTCCTCTCACAACATGTAGTCCCCAGGCTTCATCTTATTAAATGTTTTCCCCTGGCTTCCTTGCATGACATGTATTACCCAGGCTACCTCTCGTGACATGTATTCTCCAGGCCTCCTCTCATGACTAGTATTCCCCAAGCATCCTCACATGACATGTATTTCCCTTGTTTCCTCTCATGACATGTATTCCCCAGGCCTCCTCTCATGACTTGTATTCTCCAGGCCTCCTCTCATGGCATGTATTTCCCTTGTTTCCTCTCATGACATGTATTCCCCAGGCATCCTCTCATGACATGTATTCCCCAGGCTTCCTCTCATGACATGTATTCCCCAGGCTTCTTCTCATGACATGTATTTCCCTTGTTTCCTCTCATGGCATGTAGTCCCTAGGCTTCCGCTCATTACATGTATTTCAATTGTTTCCTCTCATGGCATGTATTCCCTAGGCTTCCTCATATGACATGTACTCCCCAGGCTTCCTCTCATTACATGTATTCCCCAGGCTTCCTCTCATGGCATGTATTCCCCAGGCATCCTCTCATTACATGTATTCCCCAGGTTTCCTCTCATGGCATGTATTCCCTAGGCTTTCTCATATGACATGTATATCTCAGGCTTACTCTCATTTCATGTATTTACTAGGCTTCCTCTCATGGCATGTATTCCCCAGGCATCCTCTCATTACATGTATTCCCCAGGTTTCCTCTCATGGCATGTATTCCCTAGGCATCCTCATATGACATGTATTCCCCAGGCTACCTCTCATGACATGTATTCCCCAGGCTTCCTCTCGTGACATGTATTCCCTAGGCTTCCTCTCATGACATGTATTCCCCAGGTTTCCTCGCATGACATGTATTCCCCAGGCATCCTCTCATGATATGTATTTTCCAGGCCTCCTCTCATGACTTGTATTCGACAGGCTCCCTCTCATGTCCTGTATTCCCCAGGCTTTCTCTCATGACATGTATTTCCCAGGTTTCCTCTCATGGCATGTATTCCCTAGGCTTCCTCACACATGTATTCCCCAGGCTTCCTCTCATTACATGTATTCCCCAGGCTTCCACTCATGACATGTATTCCCCAGGTTTCCTCTCGTGGCATGTATCCTCTAGGCTTCCTCACAAGACATGTATTTCCCAAGCCTCCTCACATGATATGTATTCCCCAGGCTTCCTCTCATTGCATGTATTCCCCAGGCTTCCTCTCATGGCATGTTTTCCCCAGGCCTCCTCCCATGGCATGTATTCCCCAGGCATCCTCTCGAGAAATGTATTCCCCAGGCATCCTCACATGATATATATTCCTTAGGCTTCCTCTCATAACATGTAGTCCCCAGGCTTCATCTTATTAAATGTTTTCCCCTGGCTTCCTTGCATGACATGTATTACCCAGGCTACCTCTCGTGACATGTATTCTCCAGGCCTCCTCTCATGACTTGTATTCCCCAGGCATCCTCACATGGCATGTATTTCCCTTGTTTCCTCTCATGACATGTATTCCCCAGGCATCCTCTCATGACTTGTATTCTCCAGGCCTCCTCTCATGGCATGTATTTCCCTTGTTTCCTCTCATGACATGTATTCCCCAGGCATCCTCTCATGACTTGTATTCTCCAGGCCTCCTCTCATGACTTGTATTCCCCAGGCTTCCACTCATTACATGCATTCCCCAGGTTTCCTCTCATGGCAAGTATTCCCCAGGCATCCTCTCATTACATGTATTCCCCAGGTTTCCACTCATGGCATATATTCCCTAGGCTTCCTCATATGACATGTATTCCCCAGGCTTCATCTTATTAAATGTTTTCCCCAGGCTTCCTTGCATGACATGTATTACCCAGGCTACCTCTCGTGACATGTATTCTCCAGGACTCCTCTCATGACTTGTATTCCCCAGGCATCCTCACATGGCATTTATTTCCCTTGTTTCCTCTCATGACATGTATTCCCCAGGCATCCTCTCATGACTTGCATTCTCCAGACCTCCTCTCATGACTTGTATTCCCCAGGCTACCTCTCATGGCATGTATTACCCAGTCTACCTCTCGTGACATGTATTCTCCAGGCCTCCTCTCATGACTTGTATTCCCCAGGCATCCTCACATGGCATGTATTTCCCTTGTTTCCTCTCATGACATGTATTACCCAGGCTACCTCTCATGACATGTATTCTCCAGGCCTCCTCTCATGACTTGTATTCCCCAGGCTACCTCTCATGGCATGTATTGCCCTGGCTACCTCTCGTGACATGTATTCTCCAGGCCTCCTCTCATGACTTGTATTCCCCAGGCATCCTCTCATGACATGTATTACCCAGGCTACCTCTCGTGACATGTATTCTCCAGGCCTCCTCTCATGACTTGTATTCTCCAGGCATCCTCACATGGCATGTATTTCCCTTGTTTCCTCTCATGACATGTATTACCCAGGCTACCTCTCGTGACATGTATTCTCCAGGCCTCCTCTCATGACTTGTATTCCCCAGGCTACCTCTCATGGCATGTATTTCCCTTGTTTCCTCTCATGACATGTATTCCCCAGGCCTCCTCTCATGACTTGTATTCTCCAGGCCTCCTCTCATGACTTGTATTCGACAGGCTTCCTCTCATGGCATGTACTTCCCAGGCTTCCTCTCATTACATGTATTCCCCAGGTTTCCCCTCATGGGAAGTATTCCCCAGGTATCCTCTCATGACATGTATTCCCCAGGTTTCCTCTCATGGCATATATTCCCTAGGCTTCCTCATATGACATGTATTCCCCAGGCTTCCTCTCATTACATGTATTCCCCAGGTTTCCTCTCATGGCATATATTCCCTAGGCTTCCTCATATGACATGTATTCCCCAGGCTTCATCTTATTAAATGTTTTCCCCAGGCTTCCTTGCATGACATGTATTACCCAGGCTACCTCTCGTGACTTGTATTCCCCAGGCTTCCTCTCTATACATGTATTCCCCAGGTTTCCTTTCATGGCAAGTATTCCCCAGGCATCCTCTCGTTACATGTATTCCCCAGGTTTCCTCTCATGGCATATATTCCCTAGGCTTCCTCATATGACATATATTCCCCAGGCTTCCTCTCATTACATGTATTCCCCAGGCCTCCTCTCATTACATGTATTTCCTAGGCTTCCTCTCATTACATGTATTCCCCAGGTTTCCTCTCATGGCATGTATTCCCTAGGCTTCCTCATATGACATATATTCCCCAGGCTTCCTCTCATTACATGTATTCCCCAGGTTTCCTCTCATGGCATGTATTCCCCAGGCATCCTCTCATTACATGTATTCCCCAGGTTTCCTCTCATGGCATATATTCCCTAGGCTTCCTCATATGACATATATTCCCCAGGCTTCCTCTCATTACATGTATTCCCCAGGTTTCCTCTCATGGCATATATTCCCTAGGCTTCCTCATATGACATATATTCCCCAGGCTTCCTCTCATTACATGTATTCCCCAGGCCTCCTCTCATTACATGTATTTCCTAGGCTTCCTCTCATTACATGTATTCCCCAGGTGTCCTCTCATGGCATGTATTCCCCAGGTTTCCTCTCATGACATGTATTCCCCAGGCATCCTCTCATTACATGTATTCCCCAGGTTTCCTCTCATGGCATGTATTCCCTAGGCTTCCTCATATGACATGTATATCCCAGGCTTTCTCTCATTACATGTATTCCCCAGGCCTCCTCTCATGGCATGTATTCCCCAGGCATTCTCTCATTACATGTATTCCCCAGGTTTCTTCTCATGGCATGTATTCCCTAGGCTTCCTCATATGACATGTATATCCCAGGCTTCCTCTCATTTCATGTATTTCCTAGGCTTCCTCTCATGACATGTTTTCCCCAGGCTACCTCTCATGACCTGTATTCCCCAGGCTTCCTCTCGTGACATGTATTCCTTGGCTTCCTCTCATGACATGTATTCCCCAGGTTTCCTCGCATGACATGTATTCCCCAGGCATCCTCTCATGATATGTATTTTCCAGGCCTCCTCTCATGACTTGTATTCGACAGGCTTACTCTCATGTCATGTATTCCCCAGGCTTTCTCTCATGACATGTATTTCCCAGGTTTCCTCTCATGGCATGTATTCCCTAGGTTTCCTCACACATGTATTCCCCAGGCCTCCTCTCATTACATGTATTCCCCAGGCTTCCACTCATGACATGTATTCCGCAGGTTTCCTCTCGTGGCATGTATCCTCTAGGCTTCCTCACAAGACATGTATTTCCCAGGCCTCCTCACATGAAACGTTTCCCCCGGGGTTCCTCTCAAGACATGTATTCCCCAGGCTTCCTCACATGATATGTATTCCCCAGGCTTCCTCTCATGGCATGTATTCCCCAGGCTTCCTCTCATGACTTGTTTTCCCCAGGCCTCCTCCCATGGCATGTATTCCCCAGGCATCCTCTCGAGACATGTATTCCCCAGGCATCCTCACATGACATATATTCCTTAGGCTTCCTCTCATAACATGTAGTCCCCATGCTTCATCTTATTAAATGTTTTCCCCAGGCTTCCTTGCATGACATGTATCACCCAGGCTACCTTTCGTGACATGTATTGTTCAGGCCTCCTCTCATGACTTGTATTCCCCAGGCATCCTCACATGACATATATTCCTTAGGCTTCCTCTCATAACATGTAGTCCCCAGGCTTCATCTTATTAAATGTTTTCCCCAGGCTTCCTTGCATGACATGTATTACCCAGGCTACCTCTCGTGACATGTATTCCCCAGGCTTCCTCTCACAACATGTAGTCCCCAGGCTTCATCTTATTAAATGTTTTCCCCTGGCTTCCTTGCATGACATGATTTACCCAGGCTACCTCTCGTGACATGTATTCTCCAGGCCTCCTCTCATGACTTGTATTCCCCAAGCATCCTCACATGACATGTATTTCCCTTGTTTCTTCTCATGACATGTATTCCCCAGGCATCCTCTCATGACTTGTATTCTCCAGGTCTCCTCTCATGGCATGTATTTCCCTTGTTTCCTCTCATGACATGTATTCCCCAGGCATCCTCTCATGACTTGTATTCTCCAGGCCTCCTCTCATGACTTGTATTCGACAGGCTTCCTCTCATTACATGTATTCCCCAGGTTTCCTCTCATGGCATATATTCCCTAGGCTTCCTCATATGACATGTATTCCCCAGGCTTCATCTTATTAAATGTTTTCCCCAGGCTTCCTTGCATGACATGTATTACCCAGGCTACCTCTCGTGACATGTATTCTCCAGGCCTCCTCTCATGACTTGTATTCGACAGGCTTCCTCTCATGACATGTATTCCCCAGGCTTCCTCTCACAACATGTAGTCCGCAGGCTTCATCTTATTAAATGTTTTCCCCTGGCTTCCTTGCATGACATGTATTACCCAGGCTACCTCTCGTGACATGTATTCTCCAGGCCTCCTCTCATGACTTGTATTCCCCAGGCATCCTCACATGGCATGTATTTCCCTTGTTTCCTCTCATGACATGTATTCCCCAGGCATCCTCTCATGACTTGTATTCTCCAGGCCTCCTCTCATGGCATGTATTTCCCTTGTTTCCTCTCATGACATGTATTCCCCAGGCATCCTCTCATGACTTGTATTCTCCAGGCCTCCTCTCATGACATGTATTCTCCAGGCCTCCTCTCATGACATGTATTCCCCAGGCTTCCTCTCATGGCAAGTATTCCCCAGGCTTCCTCTCATGACATGTATTCCCCAGGCTTCCTCTCACAACATGTAGTCCCCAGGCTTCATCTTATTAAATGTTTTCCCCTGGCTTCCTTGCATGACATGTATTACCCAGGCTACCTCTCGTGACATGTATTCTCCAGGCCTCCTCTCATGACTAGTATTCCCCAAGCATCCTCACATGACATGTATTTCCCTTGTTTCCTCTCATGACATGTATTCCCCAGGCCTCCTCTCATGACTTGTATTCTCCAGGCCTCCTCTCATGGCATGTATTTCCCTTGTTTCCTCTCATGACATGTATTCCCCAGGCATCCTCTCATGACTTGTATTCTCCAGGCCTCCTCTCATGGCATGTATTTCCCTTGTTTCCTCTCATGACATGTATTCCCCAGGCATTCTCTCATGACTTGTATTCCCCAGGCTTCCTCTCATTACATGCATTCTCCAGGTTTCCTCTCATGGCATGTATTCCCCAGGCATCCTCTCATTACATGTATTCCCCAGGTTTCCACTCATGGCATATATTCCCTAGGCTTCCTCATATGACATGTATTCCCCAGGCTTCATCTTATTAAATGTTTTCCCCAGGCTTCCTTGCATGACATGTATTACCCAGGCTAACCCTCGTGACATGTATTCCCCAGGCTTCCTCTCTATACATGTATTCCCCAGGTTTCCTCTCATGCAAGTATTCCCCAGGCATCCCCTCATTACATGTATTCCCCAGGTTTCCTCTCATGGCATATATTCCCTAGGCTTCCTCATATGACATGTATTCCCCAGGCGTCCTCTCATTACATGTATTCCCCAGGCTTCCTCTCATTACATGTATTCCCCAGGCCTCCTCTCATTACATGTATTTCCTAGGCTTCCTCTCATTACATGTATTCCCCAGGTTTCCACTCATGGCATGTATTCCCCAGGTTTCCTCTCATGAAATGTTTTCCCCAGGCTTCCTCTCATGACATGTATTCCCCAGGCCTCCTCTCATGATATGTATTCCCCAGGCTTTCTCTCACGACATGTATTCCCCAGGCTTCCTCTCATGGCATGTATTCCCCAGGTTTCCTCTCATGACATGTATTCCCCAGGCTTCCTCTCATGGCATGTATTCCCCAGGCTTCCTCTCATGGCATGTATTCCCCAGGCTTCCTCTCATGGCATGTATTCCCCAGGCTTCCTCTCATTACATGTATTCCCCAGGCTTCCTCTCATGGCATGTATTCCCCAGGCCTCCTCTCATGATATGTATTCCCCAGGCTTTCTCTCATGACATGTATTCCCCAGGCTTCCTCTCATTACATGTATTCCCCAGGTTTCCTCTCATGGCATGTATTCCCTAGGCTTCCTCATATGACATGTATTCCCCAGGCTTCCTCTCATTACATGTATTCCCCAGGCCTCCTCTCATATCATGTATTCCCTAGGCTTCCTCATATGACATGTATTCCAAAGGCCTCCTCTCATTACATGTATTCCCCAGGCCTCCTCTCATGGCATGTATTCCCAAGGCTTCCTCTCATTACATGTATTCCCTAGGCTTCCTCATATGACATGTATTCCCCAGGCTTCCTCTCATTACATGTATTCCCCAGGCTTCCTCATATGTCATGTATTCCCCAGGCTTCCTCTCATTACATGTATTCCCCAGGTTTCCTCTCATGATATGGATTCCCCAGGCTTCCTCTCATTACATGTATTCCCTAGGC
The DNA here is from genome assembly GCA_036971475.1 of Prosapia bicincta. NCBI lineage: Eukaryota > Metazoa > Arthropoda > Insecta > Hemiptera > Cercopidae > Prosapia > Prosapia bicincta. The sequence continues at coordinate 83,484,601 of JBAIZL010000002.1, read as the reverse complement.
TTCCTCTCATGACATGTATTCCCCAGGCTTCCTCATATGACATGTATTCCCCACGCCTCCTCTCATTACATGTATTCCCCAGGCCTCCTCTCATGACATGTATTCCCTAGGCTTCCTCTCATTACATGTATTCCCTAGGCTTCCTCATATGACATGTATTCCCCAGGCTTCCTCTCATTACATGTATTCCCCAGGCTTCCTCATATGACATGTATCCCCCAGGCCTCCTCTCATTACATGTATTCCCTAGGCTTCCTCTCATGACATGTATTCCCCAGGCTTCCTCTCATTACATGTATTCCCTAGGCTTCCTCATATGACATGTATTCCCCAGGCTTCCTCTCATTACATGTATTCCCCAGGTTTCCTCTCATGATATGTATTCCCCAGGCTTTCTCTCATGATATGTATTCCCCAGGCTGCCTCTGATTACATGTATTCTCCAGGTTTCCTCTCATGGCATGTATTCCCCAGGTTTCCTCTCATGACATGTATTCCCCAGGCTTCCTCTCATGGCATGTATTCCCCAGGCTTCCTCTCATGGCATGTATTCCCCAGGCTTCCTCTCATGGCATGGATTCCCCAGGCCTCCTCTCATGATATGTATTCCCCAGGTTTTCTCTCATGACATGTATTCCCCAGGCTTCCTCTCATTACATGTATTCCCCAGGTTTCCCTTCATGGCATATATTCCCTAGGCTTCCTCTCATGGCATGTATTCCCCAGGCCTCCTCTCATGATATGTATTCCCCAGGTTTCCTCACATGATATGTATTCCCCAGGCTTTCTCTCATGACATGTATTCCCCAGGCTTCCTCTCATTACATGTATTCCCCAGGTTTCCCTTCATGGCATATATTCCCCAGGTTTCCTCTCATGGCATGTATTCCCTAGGCTTCCTCATATGACATGTATTCCCCAGGCCTCCTCTCATTACATGTATTCCCCAGGTTTCCTCTCATGGCATATATTCCCTAGGCTTCCTCATATGACATGTATTCCCCAGGTTTCCTCTCATGGCATGTATACCCTAGGCTTCCTCATATGACATTTATTCCCCAGGCTCCTCTCATTACATGTATTCCCCAGGCCTCCTCTCATGGCCTGTATTCCCTAGGCTTCCTCATATGACATGTATTCCCCAGGCCTCCTCTCATTACATGTATTCCCCAGGTTTCCCTTCATGGCATATATTCCCTAGGCTTCCTCATATGACATGTATTCCCCAGGCTTCCTCTCATTACATGTATTCCCCAGGCTTCCTGTCATGGCATATATTCCCTAGGCTTCCTCATATGACATGTATTCCCCAGGCTTCCTCTCATTACATGTATTAACCAGGTTTTCCTCTCATGGCATGTATTCCCTAGGCTTCCTCATATGACATGTATTCCCCAGGCTTCCTCTCATTACATGTATTCCCCTGGTTTCCTCTCATGGGAAGTATTCCCCAGGCTTCCTCTCATTACATGTATTCCCCAGGTTTCCTCTCATGGCATATATTCCCTAGGCTTCCTCATATGACATGTATTCCCCAGGCTTCCTCTCATTACATGTATTCCCCAGGTTTCCTCTCATGGCATATATTCCCTAGGCTTCCTCATATGATATGTATTCCCCAGGCTTCCTCTCATTACATGTATTCCCCAGGCCTCCTCTCATTACATGTATTTCCTAGGCTTCCTCATATGACATGTATTTCCCAGGCCTCCTCACATGAAAAATTTCCCCCGGGGTTTCTCTCAAGACATGTATTCCCCAGGCTTCCTCACATGATATGTATTCCCCAGGCTTCCTCTCATGGCATGTATTCCCCAGGCTTCCTCACATGACATATATTCCTTAGGCTTCCTCTCATAACTTGTAGTCCCCAGGCTTCCTGTCATGACATGTATTTCCTAGGCTTCCTCACATGACATATATTCCTTAGGCTTCCTCTCATAACATGTAGTCCCCAGGCTTCCTCTCATGGCATGTATTCCCCAGGCTTCCTCACATGACATATATTCTTTAGGCTTCCTCTCATAACATGTAGTCCCCAGGCTTCCTCTCATGGCATGTATTCCCCAGGCTTCCTCACATGACATATATTCCTTAGGCTTCCTCTCATAACATGTAGTCCCCAGGCCTCCTCTCATTACTTGTATTTCCTAGGCTTCCTCATATGACATGTATTTCCCAGGCCTCCTCCCATGAAAAATTTCCCCCGGGGTTTCTCTCAAAACATGTATTCCCCAGGGTTCCTTACATGATATGTATTCCTTAGGCTTCCTCTCATGGCATGTATTCCCCAGGCTTCCTCACATGACATATATTCCTTAGGCTTCCTCTCATAACATGTAGTCCCCAGGCTTCCTCACATGATATGTATTCCCCAGGCTTCCTCTCATGGCATGTATTCCCCAGGCTTCCTCACATGTCATATATTCCTTAGGCTTCCTCTCATAACATGTAGTCCCCAGGCTTCCTCACATGATATGTATTCCCCAGGCTTTCTCACATGACATGTACACCCCAGGCTTCCTCACATTACATGTAATCCCCAGGCTTCCTCTCATGACATGTATTCCCCACGCTTCCTCTCATGACATGTATTCCCCAGGCATCCTCACATGACATATATTCCTTAGGCTTCCTCTCATAACATGTAGTCCCCAGGCTGCATCATATTACATGTTTTTCGCAGGCTTCCTCTCATGACATGTATTCCCCAGGCATCCTCTCATGGCATGTATTCCCCACGCTTCCTCTCATGACATGTATTCCCCAGGCATCCTCTCATGGCATGTATTCCCCACGCTTCCTCTCATGGCATGTATTCCCCAGGCATCCTCACATGACATGTAGTCCCCAGGCTTCCTCTCATAGCATGTATTCCCCAGGCATCCTCTCATGGCATGTATTCCCCACGCTTCCTCTCATGACATGTATTCCCCAGGCTTTCTCTCATGACATGTATTCCCCAGGCATCCTCTCATGACATGTATTTCCCAGACTTCCTCTCATGGCATGTATTCCCCACGCTTCCTCTCATGGCATGTATTCCCCACGCTTCCTCTCATGGCATGTATTCCCCAGGCATCCTCACATGACATGTAGTCCCCAGGCTTCCTCTCATAGCATGTATTCCCCAGGCATCCTCTCATGGCATGTATTCCCCACGCTTCCTCTCATGACATGTATTCCCCAGGCTTTCTCTCATGACATGTATTCCCAAGGCATCCTCTCATGACATGTATTTCCCAGACTTCCTCTCATGACATGTATTCTCCAGGCATCCTCTCATGACATGTATTTCCCAGACTTCCTCTCATGACATGTATTCCCCAGGCATCCTCTCATGGCATGTATTCCCCACGCTTCCTCTCATGACATGTATTTCCCAGACTTCCTCTCATGACATGTATTCCCCAGGCATCCTCTCATGACATGTATTCCCCAGGCATCCTCTCATGGCATGTATTCCCCACGCTTCCTCTCATGACATGTATTCCCCACGCTTCCTCTCATGACATGTATTCCCCAGGCATCCTCACATGACATGTATTCCCCAGGCATCCTCACATGACATGTATTCCCCACGCTTCCTCTCTTGACATGTATTCCCCAGGCATCCTCACATGACATGTATTCCCCAGGCATCATCACATGACATGTATTCCCCAGGCATCCTCACATGACATGTATTCCCCATTCATCCTCTCATGACACGTATTCCCCAGGCATCCTCTCATGGCATGTATTCCCCACGCTTCCTCTCATGACATGTATTCCCCAGGCATCCTCACATGACATGTATTCCCCAGGCATCCTCTCATGGCATGTATTCCCCAGGCATCCTCTCATGACATGTATTTCCCAGACTTCCTCTCATGACATGTATTCCCCAGGCATCCTCTCATGACATGTATTCCCCACGCTTCCTCTCATGGCATGTATTCCCCAGGCATCCTCTCATGGCATGTATTCCCCAGGCTTTCTCTCATGACATGTATTCCCCAGGCATCCTCTCATGACATGTATTTCCCAGACTTCCTCTCATGACATGTATTTCCCAGGCATCCCCTCATGACATGTATTTCCCAGACTTCCTCTCATGACATGTATTCCCCAGGCATCCTCACATGACATGTATTCCCCAGTCATCCTCACATGACATGTATTCCCCAGGCATCCTCTCATGGCATGTATTCCCCACGCTTCCTCTCATGACATGTATTCCCCAGGCATCCTCACATGACATGTATTCCCCAGGCATCCTCTCATGGCATGTATTCCCCAGGCATCCTCTCATGGCATGTATTCCCCACGCTTCCTCTCATGACATGTATTCCCCAGGCATCCTCACATGACATGTATTCCCCACGCTTCCTCTCATGACATGTATTCCCCAGGCATCCTCACATGACATGTATTCCCCAGGCATCCTCACATGACATGTATTCCCCAGGCATCCTCACATGACATGTATTCCCCAGGCATCCTCTCATGACATGTATTCCCCAGGCTTCCTCTCATGGCATGTATTCCCCAGGCATCCTCACATGACATGTATTCCCCAGGCATCCTCACATGACATGTATTCCCCAGGCATCCTCACATGACATGTATTCCCCAGGCATCCTCACATGACATGTATTCCCCAGTCATCCTCACATGACATGTATTCCCCAGGCATCCTCTCATGGCATGTATTCCCCACGCTTCCTCTCATGACATGTATTCCCCAGGCATCCTCACATGACATGTATTCCCCAGGCATCCTCTCATGGCATGTATTCCCCAGGCATCCTCTCATGGCATGTATCCCCACGCTTCCTCTCATGACATGTATTCCCCAGGCATCCTCACATGACATGTATTCCCCAGGCATCCTCTCATGGCATGTATTCCCCAGGCATCCTCTCATGGCTTGTATTCCCCACGCTTCCTCTCATGACATGTATTCCCCAGGCATCCTCTCATGGCATGTATTCCCCAGGCATCCTCTCATGGCATGTATTCCCCATGCTTCCTCTCATGACATGTATTCCCAGGCTTCATCTTATTACATGTTTTTCGCAGGCTTCCTCTCATGACATGTATTTCCCAGGCTTCCTCCCATGACATGTATTTCCCAGGCATCCTCACATTACGTATGACAAGGAACTCTACTTGTTTACCAGGGTAAAACAAAGAAAATGGCAGGGTAATAAACCTCATCAACCCTTCTACCTGCTGCGAAGAATTCAATGTTTTAATATATAAACACGGTTTAGACCGTACCATTTACATCAAGAATTTCTCATAAATTGGTACACAGTATGTATTTTATTCTGAAATGTTTACTACAAGTTCTATCCTGTTTACTGCTGTCATGTTGTAAATAACCGTTGTTCTTTTATAGCAATGTATCAAGCAATGTATCGATACATCAAAAACTACTAGGGATTTATAAGAATTATTTATTAATATTTATTTAAAACTCATCTTTAATACACAGTATTAACATGATCAGGAATGAATAATACAATAAAGCAAGATATAAAACACATGTTCAATTAGAATCAGTATTGTTGCCAAATTCCCAATTCTTGTAATAATTCTTGGTTTTTATTATTATTCAAGAAAATATTATATAGATTAAATTGATTTCCATTTTCCATTAGGTTGTATTTATGACATAATTTGTATCCATAACTCAATGTTTTTAAAATTGCAGTAATTCTATAGCAATGATAGAGTTTCTATTATAATATATCTTTAAAATAAAAACTCTTAACGTGCAAAATGCTATTCAAAACACTTTTAAATCCACCGAGTTTCTAAGGTCCAGTTAGGGAGAAACATTCCTGGAATTTGGAAGAACAATTTGTACAGGTTTAATCAAAAAGGACGTTGTTAAATTCTTTTTTATATTGTAAATTCTTTTGCACGTGGAAAAATGTTCGGTATATCTAAAGTCTTGTCGGAATACTTCCCGGATCAATTTATAAAATTTTAAAATTAAATCGTGCTTATAGTATATGCTTACAAAGATATTGTATTACTAAAGAATTAAACTCCAAATATATTGTTTAAAATGCCAAGCGACATCTCAGTAGCCAAAGTAAATTTACACATGTCTAGGAGTCAACAACTGAATAATTACTGTTTATCAAACACCCTTAATAAACTTCTACAATAATGTTTATTTCAATTAATTTATTCAAATATATTTGTAAAGGCTCGTTAAAGTTTACACAATGTCCACTTGGTTTCAGTGTTTCAGTAACTGTGTATGTTTATAAATATGTATAAATCTATCTGTGTATATTTTACTATACATATGGGCGCATATAATTTTATTTGTATATTTTCGTGGGTATTAGAATTATGTATTGATTTTTGTATTGAAATATGTATTGATTTATAGAGTCTTAATTATTCAAACTTTTTTTTAATTGCCCACTTTACCCCACAGATGTTTTTCTTTCAATGTGATAGAATTAAACATCTGACGGTTTATAGTAACGTAATAGGTTCATTTAAAACTATAACTATGTTTACTATGAAATTTCTGTAACAGGAAATCCCCCGGAAAAAGAAGACATTCGTGGGTACAGACCTTACGCCAGTGGTTTGGTTTGACATTAGTTGAATTATTCAGAAATTCAGCAAAGAATGTTAAAATCCCCTTGATGTCCTAACGTTCGAAATTGACAAAGTGCATAAAGAAGAAGATGAAGAAGAAGGAAATCACTACTCATAAGAGCAGATTTGTACCTTTGAATAGGTAACTAGTATAGCAGATAAATTGTGTTTACTCACCATCAGCTGTGCAAGTTAAAAGGTTTTTAATATGTACAAATAGTAGCATATGCATTTGATTTGTTTTTTATGTTTACAATATTAATTTATTAATCACTTAAACAATAGTTTATGACAATTCAAACTTTAAATTTTGTAAATTTGTGTAAACTTACTGAGGCAGAACGTTTCGATCGCTATTTGGCGAATTAGTTGAATTATTCAGAAATTCGGCAAAGAATGTTAAAATCCCCTTGATGTCCTAACGTTCGAAATTGACAAAGTGCACAAAGAAGAAGATGAAGAAGAAGGAAATCACTACTCATAAGAGCAGATTTGTATCTTTGAATAGGTAACTAGTATAGCAGATAAATTGTGTTTACTCACCATCAGCTGTGCAAGTTAAAAGGTTTTTAATATGTACAAATAGTAGCATATGCATTTGATTTGTTTTTTATGTTTACAATATTAATTTATTAATCACTTAAACAATAGTTTATGACAATTCAAACTTTAAATTTTGTAAATTTGTGTAAACTTACTGAGGCAGAACGTTTCGATCGCTATTTGGCGAATTAGTTGAATTATTCAGAAATTCGGCAAAGAATGTTAAAATCCCCTTGATGTCCTAACGTTCGAAATTGACAAAGTGCACAAAGAAGAAGATGAAGAAAAAGGAAATCACTACTCATAAGAGCAGATTTGTACCTTTGAATAGGTAACTAGTATAGCAGATAAATTGTGTTTACTCACCATCAGCTGTGCAAGTTAAAAGGTTTTTAATATGTACAAATAGTAGCATATGCATTTGATTTGTTTTTTATGTTTACAATATTAATTTATTAATCACTTAAACAATAGTTTATGACAATTCAAACTTTAAATTTTGTAAATTTGTGTAAACTTACTGAGGCAGAACGTTTCGATCGCTATTTGGCGAATTAGTTGAATTATTCAGAAATTCGGCAAAGAATGTTAAAATCCCCTTGATGTCCTAACGTTCGAAATTGACAAAGTGCACAAAGAAGAAGATGAAGAAGAAGGAAATCACTACTCATAAGAGCAGATTTGTACCTTTGAATAGGTAACTAGTATAGCAGATAAATTGTGTTTACTCACCATCAGCTGTGCAAGTTAAAAGGTTTTTAATATGTACAAATAGTAGCATATGCATTTGATTTTTTTAATGTTTACAATATTAATTTATTAACCACTTAAACAATAGTTTATGACTATTCAAACTTTAAATTTTGTAAATTTGTGTAAACTTACTGAGGTAGAACGTTTCGATCGCTATGTGGCGAATTAGTTGAATTATTCAGAAATTCGGCAAAGAATGTTAAAATCCCCTTGATGTCCTAACGTTCGAAATTGACAAAGTGCACAAAGAAGAAGATGAAGAAGAAGGAAATCACTACTCATAAGAGCAGATTTGTATCTTTGAATAGGTAACTAGTATAGCAGATAAATTGTGTTTACTCACCATCAGCTGTGCAAGTTAAAAGGTTTTTAATATGTACAAATAGTAGCATATGCATTTGATTTTTTTTATGTTTACAATATTAATTTATTAACCACTTAAACAATAGTTTATGACTATTCAAACTTTAAATTTTGTAAATTTGTGTAAACTTACTGAGGTAGAACGTTTCGATCGCTATGTGGCGAATTAGTTGAATTATTCAGAAATTCGGCAAAGAATGTTAAAATCCCCTTGATGTCCTAACGTTCGAAATTGACAAAGTGCACAAAGAAGAAGATGAAGAAGAAGGAAATCACTACTCATAAGAGCAGATTTGTATCTTTGAATAGGTAACTAGTATAGCAGATAAATTGTGTTTACTCACCATCAGCTGTGCAAGTTAAAAGGTTTTTAATATGTACAAATAGTAGCATATGCATTTGATTTTTTTTATGTTTACAATATTAATTTATTAACCACTTAAACAATAGTTTATGACTATTCAAACTTTAAATTTTGTAAATTTGTGTAAACTTACTGAGGTAGAACGTTTCGATCGCTATGTGGCGAATTAGTTGAATTATTCAGAAATTCGGCAAAGAATGTTAAAATCCCCTTGATGTCCTAACGTTCGAAATTGACAAAGTGCACAAAGAAGAAGATGAAGAAGAAGGAAATCACTACTCATAAGAGCAGATTTGTATCTTTGAATAGGTAACTAGTATAGCAGATAAATTGTGTTTACTCACCATCAGCTGTGCAAGTTAAAAGGTTTTTAATATGTACAAATAGTAGCATATGCATTTGATTTTTTTAATGTTTACAATATTAATTTATTAACCACTTAAACAATAGTTTATGACTATTCAAACTTTAAATTTTGTAAATTTGTGTAAACTTACTGAGGTAGAACGTTTCGATCGCTATGTGGCGAATTAGTTGAATTATTCAGAAATTCGGCAAAGAATGTTAAAATCCCCTTGATGTCCTAACGTTCGAAATTGACAAAGTGCACAAAGAAGAAGATGAAGAAGAAGGAAATCACTACTCATAAGAGCAGATTTGTATCTTTGAATAGGTAACTAGTATAGCAGATAAATTGTGTTTACTCACCATCAGCTGTGCAAGTTAAAAGGTTTTTAATATGTACAAATAGTAGCATATGCATTTGATTTTTTTATATGTTTACAATATTAATTTATTAACCACTTAAACAATAGTTTATGACTATTCAAACTTTAAATTTTGTAAATTTGTGTAAACTTACTGAGGTAGAACGTTTCGATCGCTATGTGGCGAATTAGTTGAATTATTCAGAAATTCGGCAAAGAATGTTAAAATCCCCTTGATGTCCTAACGTTCGAAATTGACAAAGTGCACAAAGAAGAAGATGAAGAAGAAGGAAATCACTACTCATAAGAGCAGATTTGTATCTTTGAATAGGTAACTAGTATAGCAGATAAATTGTGTTTACTCACCATCAGCTGTGCAAGTTAAAAGGTTTTTAATATGTACAAATAGTAGCATATGCATTTGATTTGTTTTTTATGTTTACAATATTAATTTATTAACCACTTAAACAATAGTTTATGACTATTCAAACTTTAAATTTTGTAAATTTGTGTAAACTTACTGAGGTAGAACGTTTCGATCGCTATGTGGCGAATTAGTTGAATTATTCAGAAATTCGGCAAAGAATGTTAAAATCCCCTTGATGTCCTAACGTTCGAAATTGACAAAGTGCACAAAGAAGAAGATGAAGAAGAAGGAAATCACTACTCATAAGAGCAGATTTGTATCTTTGAATAGGTAACTAGTATTTGCAGATAAATTGTGTTTACTCACCATCAGCTGTGCAAGTTAAAAGGTTTTTAATATTTACAAATAGTAGCATATGCATTTGATTTTTTTAATGTTTACAATATTAATTTATTAACCACTTAAACAATAGTTTATGACTATTCAAACTTTAAATTTTGTAAATTTGTGTAAACTTACTGAGGTAGAACGTTTCGATCGCTATGTGGCGAATTAGTTGAATTATTCAGAAATTCGGCAAAGAATGTTAAAATCCCCTTGATGTCCTAACGTTTGAAATTGACAAAGTGCACAAAGAAGAAGATGAAGAAGAAGGAAATCACTACTCATAAGAGCAGATTTGTATCTTTGAATAGGTAACTAGTATAGCAGATAAATTGTGTTTACTCACCATCAGCTGTGCAAGTTAAAAGGTTTTTAATATGTACAAATAGTAGCATATGCATTTGATTTTTTTTATGTTTACAATATTAATTTATTAACCACTTAAACAATAGTTTATGACTATTCAAACTTTAAATTTTGTAAATTTGTGTAAACTTACTGAGGTAGAACGTTTCGATCGCTATGTGGCGAATTAGTTGAATTATTCAGAAATTCGGCAAAGAATGTTAAAATCCCCTTGATGTCCTAACGTTCGAAATTGACAAAGTGCACAAAGAAGAAGATGAAGAAGAAGGAAATCACTACTCATAAGAGCAGATTTGTATCTTTGAATAGGTAACTAGTATAGCAGATAAATTGTGTTTACTCACCATCAGCTGTGCAAGTTAAAAGGTTTTTAATATGTACAAATAGTAGCATATGCATTTAATTTTTTTTATGTTTACAATATTAGTTTATTAATCACTTAAACAATAGTTTATGACTATTCAAACTTTAAATTTTGTAAATTTGTGTAAACTTACTGAGGCAGAACGTTTCGATCGCTATATTGTGTTTACTCACCATCAGCTGTGCAAGTTAAAAGGATTTTAATATGTACAAATAGTAGCATATGCATTTGATTTGTTTTTTATGTTTACAATATTAATTTATTAATCACTTAAACAATAGTTTATGACTATTCAAACTTTAAATTTTGTAAATTTGTGTAAACTTACTGAGGCAGATCGTTTCGATCGCTATGTGGCGAATTAGATGAATTATTCAGAAATTCGGCAAAGAATGTTAAAATCCCCTTGATGTCCTAACGTTCGAAATTGACAAAGTGCACAAAGAAGAAGATGAAGAAGAAGGAAATCATTACTCATAAGAGCAGATTTGTACCTTTGAATAGGTAACTAGTATAGCAGATAATTTTTGTTGAATATTAAATATTTATGTTAACGAGTTTTTACGGCTCCTAATAACTCTTTTACCGAATATTAGGAATAACCTTTTTTTAAATTAACTTAATAAAAAGCAATTTTTATTTAGATAGAAATATTTTATTAATAATGAAGAGTTTTCTCATTGTATTACTATAAATAATATTTTAAAAACACAAATGTATAAAATTTAGGTTAATATTAGATAAATTTATCTAAATTGTATTACAAAAAGATAATTATTGCACTATAAATATAAAGTATTTACGTAAAATTGTTTGAATCTTTTTAAATGCAAAGGTTAATATAAAATAAATTTATTTCACTTTAGAAAAGTTTTATAAAATCACCAGTTTATAATATAGAAAGTAAAGTTTGGTGTTTAAAATCTACTTGTGGGAGTAAGTTGTTTTCGATGAACGTTTTATACTTATTGTCTATTTTTTAAATTTAAAACAATATGTATAACTATCATATCAATAGGTTTAAAAGTTACAAGTAAAAGTCTTTTTAAAATTCAGTTAGTAAAATCATTGAAACAATATTCTTTAGTTTATTACTTGAATAAATAAGTTATAGATAGCGTTATAGGTAAGTGATCGACAGAATGACTTTCTTATTGCTTCCTGTCTGAGTATATTAAACAGAAAAAAATCTCTCGATTAATATTGTACGTTTTAGACAAATGAAACTTTACCAAATTGAGGGAGAAAGCCTTGTAATTTTAAATAAAATAAAATAAAAAAGGTCCATATTCTTTATACTATTTTTTTAATTTTTTAAAATTCCTTCTATTGGCTCACACTCTCTTGATAAATATCTTGTACATATTTTCAATCGTTGATAAAATACGTTTTATTCATCCAATCAAGTTTAAATACACTTTTCTTAACCTATTTTGGACGACAATTAAAGTTTAAAAAAATATTTATTCAATATATAAATTATAAAAATTAAGGGGGTATATTCAAATTCGAACTGCGAGATTTCGTGTTCGGAGTCTGGCGCCCTTTGGCACTGCGCCAACGTTCCAACACGTAGACATTATTTTTCTCAAATATGTATATGAATTGTGCTACCTTAAACTGTTGCCATGGTTATCACACAATATCATAAATGATAAAATAAAGAGACAAACTGGAAATAAGTTGACCTGAGTAGGAATTTACTTTAAGCTTTTTTTATATTACTTGCATTTACATTATTCTGAAGCTGGAGATTTCCTGTCAAAACTAATATTCACTCAACATTTTAAAATTTACTCAGTGGGACTGCTCTACAGAAGTGACGTCTAAAGGTACATCTTCTACTGAAGATAAAAGTGTTTATAGAGTTTATTGAATATAAACAATAAAAAACCTCTATTAGATGTTTAAAATATACTAAATACAATTTTATTTAAAAAAAATTAGTTAAAATTAGTACTTTAAAAGTTTCAGAATTGACTTAAAAAGTTTTATTTTTAAAATGTGAATAAAAAAAGAATTCTGATTCTAATTATATTAAAATATATATATATTAACAATTTATCAATATATAAATAAGTTAATATTTATTTCCGGATAAATCATTGAATAAGCATATTTTGTCTTAATAATCTACATTAAAAAACATAACCTAGGCGTTAAAACAACAGTTCTACTGGGTAACCTATAGCATAAAATCAGCTGTTGTATAAAATCATATTAGTTTAAGGTAAAACATAGAGAGCTCCTAGTGAGCGGGACGGCAAACATAAGCTTTTTCTTCGTGCACCGAAGAGGATCACCATTGTTACAGTAACTCATTACAAAATTAGTATTTCCAAGGTAAGACTTTATCAGAAAACATAGCGCCAAATTCCTCAAGTGAAGAAAAGCAAATCAATACAGACCCTCTGTACATTGGTATTCCCAAACCACTTTAGCGGTCTTAATCAAACCACTTAGCAAGCCAAGCGACATCTCAGTAGCCAAAGTAAATTTACACATGTCTAGGAGTCAACAACTGAATACTTACTGTTTATCAAACACCCTTAATAAACTAATAAATATCAATTTTTATTTCAATTAATTTATTCAAATATATTTGTAAAGGCTCGTTAAAGTTTAGTGTCTTTTTTCTTTGTAGCTTTTTGCTCACAAATTCCACTTGGTTTCAGTGTTTCAGTAACTATGTATGTTTATAAATATGTATAATTCTATCTGTGTATATTTTATTATACATATGGGCGCATATAATTTTATGTGTATATTATATTTTTGTGGGTAATAGAATATAAATATGTATTGATTTATAGAGTCTTAATTATTCAAAATCTTTTTAAACTGCCCATTATGCCCCATAGATGTTTTTCTTTCAATGTGATAGAATTTAACATCTGATGGTTTATAGTAACGTAATAGGTTTATTTAAAACTATGACTATGTTTACGGCGAAATTTCTGTAACAGGAAATCCCCCGGAAAAAGAAGACATTGGTGGGTACAGAACGTACGCCAGTGGTTTGGTTTGAGATTTGTTTAATTATTCAGAAATGTGGCAAAGAATGTTAAAATCCCCTTGATGTCCTAACGTTCGAAATTGACAAAGTGCATAAAGAAGAAGAAGGAAATCACTACTCATAAGAGCAGATTTGTACCTTTGAATAGGTAACTAGTATTTGCAGATAAATTGTGTTTACTCACCATCAGCTGTGCAAGTTAAAAGGATTTTAAGATGTACAAATAATAGCATATGCATTTGATTTGTTTTTTATGTTTACAATATTAATTTATCAATCACGTAAACAATAGTTTATGACTATCCAAACTTTAAATTTGGTAAATTTGTTTAAACTTATTGAGACAGAACGTTTTCGATGTGGCGATCTTCATCAGTGTGTTCTGTTTGGAGATGTCGGGTCAAGCGGTAACGGTTTTAAAGACAGGTGATGACTCTAGTTTGTAACTTCTTGTTTGCTAGATTCTAAATTTGTAATAAGACCCTCTGATGATGATGACATGGTCATCGAAATGTACATTAGGGTTTAATCTTAAGTAACTTGTTTTATTTTTGATTATTTTTGTGGTATTGGGGTTCTTTCCAATATTTTCATTGTAATATATTGTATCACTGTGCTCTTGATATTGTGAATTTCAAACAATATTTCACTCTTACAATATTATAAGTTTAAATAGTGCTGGTGAAATGAAAGGTTAACGCTATTAACCGAGATTGTCCTGAATTGTTTTTCTTAGTTTTGTTTTGTTTTTTAGATGAAATCCATTAATTATATTCCAACAAACTAGGAAAAATTAAATTTCAAAAAATTTGTCCATCAATGGTCTTAAAACATGACATCCTTCTAGAAGGACGTTAGGTTAATGAGACATCATTTTTGCATTTTTTTTGCTTTAATTGGTAATGAAACATCTGTGGTAGTAAATGTTTTTTATTATAAAAAATCAACTATTTTATGAAAAATGAACAAAACAAATGTACAAAAATGAACTATTTTAGGTATCATCGAACAAATACATATTACTTTTTGTGATATGAAGCAAAGCAATCTACATGCAAGGGTTTGTCACATTTCATACACTTCGTTGTTACTTTTTGGTTTTGAACAAGCTCGACACTTCAATTGCTGCTTTTTTCCAGTTGGGAGAGTAAGCAAGCTACACACGAGACGATCTACACCATCATAACGACTGTCCACGAGTGATGTCTTATTTGGGCGTCCTCGTTGTGAAACCACCCTCTGGTTTGACTCCAAAATATTATCAGCAACTCTCCTTCGGAATTCTAAATAGTCCATATTTTTGGATTCCTTCTGCCTGTAAAGTTGCCAGGCGTAAAGTTGCCATTAGAGTAATCTGGGTTAGGGTTTTTCTTTACGTTTGAGATTTATTGCTTAAAGTTTAAATAAAATGAGAAGAAACTGAAAAATATGTTGATTATTAGAAAATTAACATACTGTAATTAGTTTTTAATTTAACTTTGTAATTTTTTCAGGGACGTAAATAGGCTTTTGCTTTCTAAAGTACCTTAAACGGAATAAGTAAATATCAATATAAATTAGAATTTATAAAATTGTAGGTAAAATAAGACTGTTACGTATTATTATATAATTCAGGATTTTTGTTAAACAATTTTAGCTATGAAATTAAATAGTCAACCCTACAAACAATACAAATATATTATCATTCTTTCAGTGAGCTAAATAGCAAACAAGTAATATGGATTAAAAAAATTATAGTCAATTCCTACTTAGATTGACAAAGATTTCATTTTATATTTACAATGAATACAAATATGTATATACATTCAACAGTCACTTTATTATGTGGCAAAATAGAAAGGAATTTCTTTGCGGTTTCAATTTCCCTCTCTATACAGTATATGGTGTTGGACTACTATTTTTGTTTGTTACTATTTATTCGCTTTATTTTGTTTCCAATTTATGAAGCTCGTGGTGGTCTATTCTTGTTATTTTAACCCGCTCTTGTAATGCTTCAATATTCCAAGTATTTTTTTAAAAACAATTTCATATACATCTTTAATTTTTTGTTTCTAGTTATGGAAAAGTTGACTCAGTGCCAAAGTGCCAGACTTCAAACGTTGTAGTTCCTCAGTTCGAATTCGAAAGGGACTTGAAAATAATAGCATCAATTGTCATGCACTATAGTTTAGAAAAAATGTGTTTGAACTTGATTGGATGAATAAAAACTATTATATTAACGATTAAAAATTTGTGCAAGATACACACACACACACACACACACATATATATATATATATATATATAATACGTTTTCTTGTTTAATAATTTAAAACAACATAGGTTATTCAAATACAAGAATATTTATTAATTTATATCCAAAGCTTTTCGTTGGTAAACAGTACCAACATCATCAGGATTGAAAATTACAATAATGTAAGCTATAGGCCTCTTATAGCTTCTGCATGAACAAATGCAGGCCTATAGCTTACATTATTGTAATTTTCATTCCTGATGATGTTGGTACTGTTTACCAACGAAAAGCTTTGGATATAAATTAATAAATATTCTTGTATTTGAATAACCTATGTTGTTTTAATATATATATCTTGATATTTTACGTTATCCATGGTTTTCCCGTTGCACTGACTTTATGAAGTTAATATATTACTATTGTAAGTAATTTTATCCACCATTAAGTGCAATGATTTTACCTTTGGTGATGAGGCGCCTTTCGGTCACTTGACCATTGTCGATTCACTGATTACTGAATCAGTGAATTAGTGAATCTCAATTTTTCTGGTGTGGATGTTCGGTCCGTGGTGTTGGTACTTGTTGACGTCATACACGTTTCTTCTTGAGTCTCGTGTATAATGTTTTTGAATAGTATGTCTTCTGTATATGTTGTTTGTAGATTCATTAAATTGTTGTGTATGTTTTTATAAATGTGGTATTTTTCTAGTGAGTTTAGTTCTATTGGGTTATTATTTATTTCGAGTATGGTTAGGTTATTTTCGTAATTTGTTATTTCATGTTTATGTGATATTAGGTGTGCTGCAACATTTGATACTTTTGAATTTTTGTTTTTGAATGCTCTATAATGTTCTTCAAATCTTATTGTAAATGATCTGGTTGTTTTCTCTATGTAAAATGCGTTACAGTTGTTACATGTAATTTTGTAAATTCCTGATAGGTTATGTTTTTCTGTATTTGTTTTGTGGTTTGTGTTATTAAGATATTTTATTATTTTGTTGTTTGGTTTGTATGTTGGAGTGTAGTATTCTTTGTTGTATATATTTGTTATTTTTTCTATTTTGTTATTGGTGTATATATATATATATATATATATATATATATATATATATATATATATATATATATATAAGGAGTGTGTGAGC
Source organism: Prosapia bicincta (assembly GCA_036971475.1). Classification (NCBI taxonomy): domain Eukaryota; kingdom Metazoa; phylum Arthropoda; class Insecta; order Hemiptera; family Cercopidae; genus Prosapia; species Prosapia bicincta. The sequence goes on along the minus strand of JBAIZL010000002.1, from coordinate 83,467,385 downwards.
TAATAGAGGGAATTGAAAAACTAAAACAATGAATATAATAAACTGACTTTTTAGTAGCACTATAACAACATATTAGTTGATGTAAACTTTAACCCTCGCTCCCACTGCTAAGTTCTTAAATATTAGGCGCATTTATTCTGCACGCGTCATATCCTCTAGATCCGCATTGACTTCGCTGTATGTATACAGAGAGCTACTCCAATCACAAAATGCAAATAGCTCCTTTGATAAGGTTACTGCAGAGCCTGCTTTTGCGCGCGCAATCTTTATATAGTTGGGAATTCGTACACGATTATTTTACTCGTGTGCGAAGTGATTAATCTACCAAAATATTTGAAATTACAGACATGTATTACGGATTTTTGTTAAACTCATTACAATAATTAAACTTAATATTCTTTGAGCTTAGCTTGTGAGGTTATGTTGAAAATAAATAAAAACATACACAAAACTCACAAATTAATCATTTATTACTCATATAGGGCTAACGAACCCTTTTCTTACATTAAATATAACAGACCAGAAAAATCTGCAATGGGGAAACATTGTTTAGAGGAAGAGCACAAATTTAAAGTAGACGATGTAACCCTGTCAAAAAACGTTGTTAAGTGTAGTGAATTGGATGCATGGGAAACTTTGTATATTAATAGGAATAAAAATAATATTGTAAACAACGAGTTAGGCCCTATTCAAAACTATATTATTGTAATTAGCGTTACACAAAAGAGGGAAAAAAGGTTACTGTAACTTTTAGGTTAAATGTTTGGACATAATAATAAAGTGTAATATTAATTATCTATTTAGTTTATATGTAATTATGTTGTATGTTACAAATTTTATTGTAATTATTGAGTTAAGTATAAAATTTCTATTTGTTGTATCATGTTTAAAGTAGGGTTAATAACTGTTGTTTTGACAAGTGGGCGTGGCAACGCTCATACGGAAGTGTAACCTTACTTTAACCCTAGTTGTAAGTTAGAGTTTGTAGTAGTAGCACTCACAGATGATGATGACCTGGTCATTGAAATGCGTATGAGTAATAAATTATTAATTTACTATTTATTAGGAATATACTGTGGTTGAATTTAATAATAAATACACAAAAACCTCTTAACCACAAACTTTCTTTATTTTACCCTTATGTACATTTCAGTTACAAAGTAACCATCCTCAGAGGGATAACATACAAAGACTGTCTTTGTATTTAGTCTTTGTATGTTATCCCTCTGAGGATGGTTACTTTGTAACTGAAATGTACATAAGGGTAAAATAAAGAAAGTTTGTGGTTAAGAGGTTTTTGTGTATTTATTAATGATTAATTTGTGAGTTTTGTGTATGCTTTTATTTATTTTCATTACAATAATATTTATATAATTTTGTTCAGTGAAACGACTACAACCTAACTATTTAATAATTCGTTGACCTATTGATGGCTTTAAGTCGAGACTTTTGGTTATAAATTAAAAAGCGTTCTATAATATGTGAAATATAATTTAAGTTTTTTGTAACGATTTCACTGTACAAAGGGAAGAATGTCTTATAAATTTCAACACTGCCTTAGAGCAACACTCCATTACCTTTGTCTAATAAACATTTTAATTAGAGGCTAAACCCTGAATATCCAAACGCCAATTAAAATCTGCTGCTAGAATGCCCGCACATATTCAAGCACATTGCTGTTGTGAATATATACATACATTTATTAACCAAAGATTTGCACAAATAATTGTTTCATACAACATAGTGAATATCTCTCAGCTTACAAAATTATCATTTTATTTAAATATATAATTCAAAATTAAATAGCGTTAATTGTTTTCTAACAATTTGTTAATTTATGGTTTTATTTTCTTTATTCGTTTTTATTTACCATAAACTTTTACCTACAGAAAAAAAGTTCATATAAATATAAGTAAAATATATTAAAATTAAAAGAATTTAGAAATTTATATATGGTTTTTTGTTTATTTTTAACATTTGAATCTCTGAAATGGAGAAGCTGTGAAATGATCTTGAAGTGCGAGATTGGATATTTGCTGAATTTGTTTTAGATGTTGATAGTGTGTGGGGTCCTGTACTAAATTATTGAAATGATTCGGCAACAGTATTTTGTAAGTATCGATGTCCTTTAAATGTTTGTATATATATATATATATATATATATATATATATATATATATATATATATATATATATATATATATTCTTTATTCAATAGGTTTTCCGCAGCACAGGTTTATATCTACCTTTATGAACTCTCTATTGTTTGTAGCATCTTCTTAGAACCCTCGCTCGTTCTTATGATTTAGATTAAATATAACAATCTGAGGTTTAAGGCTAGACTAGTTCTAAGATAGATATAAAGAGCATTTTAATGCATATAAAAAGCCAGAAATTTATAAATCAAATTTTGCTAGTGATTGTATTAATAATAATCACATATTTCCTAATATAGATAATAAGATACTTGTAAAAGAAATTAACAAAGGCCTGAGAATGAATATTTATGAAGGTTTAGAAATAAATATAATATTAATAATGACGATAAATGAACAAATACAAGTAAAATCTAAATTTGATAATATATTCAGTGTTTGTAATGTTAGGGCAGCAAAATAAAAATTTTTAACAACATTGTAATTGATTTGGCATAGCTATTTATTTGATCTAATTTGCACATATTTTAATTTTAATTGTTTAATATGCCTGATGATGTTGGTACTGTTAGCCAACGAAAAGCTTTGAATTGTAAATTCAATTATAATTCTTGTATTTGTATTTTGACTTAGTTCTTTATATATATATTGTGGAAATTTACTTGTTGAAATAGTAATCATGGAAAGCATTACAATAAAAGTATTACGAATGTGCAATAAATATTTGGTCAATATATAAATATATATTTTGTTATCTATCTATCGCTCTATATATATATATATATATATATATATATATATATATATATATATATATATATATATATTTATACATTAATATGTATAAATAATATTAATAGCATACATTAATATGAATATATGTGTGTGGGGGGAGGGAAGAGAAGTGTATATATATATAAATATAAAATATATTTTTCTAGTTTAATAGTTTAAAACAACATAGGTTATTCAAATACAAGAATATTTATATTCTTGTATATAAATATTCTAGATTATAAATTAATAAATATTCTTGTATTTGAATAACCTATGTTTGTTTTAAAATATATATATATATATATATATATATATGTGTGTGTGTGTGTGTGTGTGTGTGTGTGTGTGTGTGTGTGTGTGTGTGTGTGTGTGTGTGTGTGTGTGTGTGTACATATCTCTTCCCTCCCCCCACACACACATATATTCATTATAATATATGCTACATATATGTATATATATATATAAATATAAAATACGTTTTCTTGTTTAATAATTTAAAACAACATAGGTTATTCAAATACAAGAATATTTATTATTTTATATCCAAAGCTTTTCGTTGGCAAACAGTACCAACATCATCAGGAATGAAAATTACAATAATGTAAGCTATAGGCCTCAGCTTATATTATTGTAATTTTCATTCCTGATGATGTTGGTACTGTTTGTCAACGAAAAGCTTTGGATATAAAATAATAAATATCTATGTGGTTTAATATATATATATATATATGATAAATAATTGTTATCTGGAGTACATCCGTTCATTCTGCAGTGCTTAAATTCGCAGCTCTGACGTTTCGCCAGAATCTCATCTAGAATTGACGATGTGAACCCAACAACAGTAGAATAGCTCTTCAACTGTTGTTGGGTTCACCTCGTCAATGCTAGATGCGATTATGGCGAAACGTCGGAACTGCGAATTTATGCACTGCAGAATGAACGGATGTACTCCAGATAATAACTATTCATCATACTTATCCATCCGTGAAGTGGATATATATATATATGAAGTTAATAATCATATTTTTCCATCCGTGAAGGAATACGTATGAGCATATATATATATATATATATATATATATATATATATATATATATATAGACTATATATATATATATATATATATATATATATATATATATATATATATATATATATATATATATATATACAGATATACATACCATATCCCTCCCCCACATATATTTATTATAATGTATGCTATATATATATATATATATATATATATATATATGTACATGATAAGTGTGTAATAAGTTATGGTTGCGACTGCTTGGATTAAATCTGTTTGAGGTATAATAGTAATCTACGTAATAAGAAACCATTTCTTTCTAAGCATTCAAGTAACTACTACAAGATAATACACATTGAAAAGACTTTTTGTTAACGCATTTACAAGATATTTTATCGGCATTGAATTCTCTCTAAAAAATCTCCTGCGTCACCTTTATGCAAAACCATCGCAAGTGATACTTGAAAGACAAAGAAACGCGCAGAGATTCTGTAATTAAGTGTAACACGGTGTCGCTGGAAATCGAAGACAAATAATGAACGAGTGGATTCTGAAGTAAAGTCACACTTTGATGGAGAAAGCTTCAAAGCGTGGAGTGTGGTGGGTTGGGATTTTCTAATTTGTTTTGTGCATTGGTGTATGATTTTTAGGCTATTAAACGTTACAGTGTAGCCTAAGTGTGTCATTTTGTATAACGATAAAAATATCGATTAAACGCAAGAAATATTAGGTATTCATAATTCGTAATTGATTTTGTAACATAATATGTAAATATTAACTTAGATATTTATTATATTTTAACTTAATAAATACTTATTGTTTTTTTTGTATTATGAAGGAATAAAACAATACGTTCAACTATAAAAATGCGATTTTTGTATTTATTATCTCCACGGTATCAAAATTTCAAAGAATTTTAAAAGTTTTTTTTCGTGTAATTAGGACTCGTTATTGTTGTTTCGGCTGAAGTGCGCCATTTTCAAATCAAGTTCCTCTCCTACAAGATAACTTGTTTATAAAGCCCATTCGTGAAAGCATATCCCTTATCCTTACTTATAATAAATTGCAATTAGTTTTAAGGCGTTTAGTTTAAACGGTGAAGCCGACTCTACTCTCGCAGCCCTAACTATACAATGCCATTTCTATAGGTAAATATACAATTGTGTTTTTTAACAGACAGCCTAGACCAAGCTTATCAAAATTTTACCACTTTATGTTCAACAAAAACTCGGTTGATTCGTGACTCAAGAAACATTGATTTATTAATAATTCTGATACGTTTCGGCGAATAAATTGTCGTCCTCATTCAGTCCTTATCTCCTCCATTGTACTGTTCCTAAAACTTTTAGAACCAGAAGACAACTTTCCTTCTACATTTTTAATAAGGTCAATTGCAGAACGTCAGTATAACTGTCTACTGAAAGAGTAACTGTTTTCAGTAGACAGACAAACCTTCTAATTTTAAACTTATTAAAAATGTAGAAGGAAAGTTGTCGTCTGGTTCTAAGAGTTTTAACAATAACACAAAGGGGGAGAATAGGACTGAATGAGGATGACAATTTCTTCGTCGAAACGTAGCAGAATTTTTAATAAACCAATGTTTCTTGAGTCACGTATCAACCTAGTTTTTGTTCAACAAATTTTTTCATGAGTATACATTCCATCATGCTTTTATAATTTTAACTTAAAAAACAATTTCAATAAAAATCTATTTGTATTGACCCTATGGAGCTTCAAATGTTCTGATTTATTTTTTGTGAAGATAAAGGTTTAAAAAATTGGATAGCTAGAGAATTATATATTGCAAATATATTCAATGACTCATTTTTGCCAATATTAAAAATGCCAATATTTTATTATTATAAAATTGTATGCCATTATTTTAATTGCATATTGTCATTGTAGTGGATTTGTTGATGTAGAAGAATTTTAAATGTCTAAATAATAATTATCTACTTTTATTTTCATTTGATTATCACCTAAGCTAAGCAGTGTGCCCAACTACTGTGGGGATTAACTCTTGCTCTGTATACAAGATTAGATTGTACTTACCCTGTATTATAATAACATAAACGTAATAAACACATCATAATGTTTACAGAGTAACAGGAGGTATTTCCTGCCAGTTGGTGTTTGGCAATTGTCTTCTGCTGAATTTAGAGAGTTCTCATGATTTTACTTGTTTACTTATGGAACTATACAGTCCAAGCACAGTACTTGTTTAGTTACGGAACTATACAGTCGAAGCACAGTACTTGTTTACTTATGGAACTATACAGTCCAAGCACAGTACTAGTTTGGTTATGGAACTACACAGTCCAAGTACAGTACTTGTTTAATTATGGAACTATACAGTCCAAGCACAGTACTTGTTTACTTACGGAACTATACAGTCCAAGCACAGTACTTGTTTACTTATGGAACTATACAGTCCAAGCACAGTACTTGTTTACTTATGGAACTATACAGTTCAAGCACAGTACATGTTTACTTATGGAACTATACAGTCCAAGCACAGTACTTGTTTACTTATGGAACTATACAGTTCAAGAACAGTACTTGTTTACTTATGGAACTATACAGTCCAAGCACAGTACTGGTTTAGTTATGGAACTATACAGTCCAAGCACAGTACTTGTTTAATTACGGAACTACACAGTCCAAGCACAGTTCTTGTTTAGTTACGGAAGTATACAGTCCAAGCACAGTACCTATTTACTTATGGAACTATACAGTCCAAGCACAGTACTTGTTTACTTATGGAACTATACAGTCCAAACACAGTTCTTGTTTAGTTACGGAACTATACAGTCCAAGCACAGTACTTGTTTACTTACGGAACTATACAGTCCAAGCACAGTACTTGTTTAATTATGTTACTATAAAGTCCAAGCACAGTACTTGTTTACTTATGGAACTATACAGTTCAAGAACAGTACTTGTTTACTTATGGAACTATACAGTCCAAGCACAGTACTGGTTTAGTTATGGAACTATACAGTCCAAGCACAGTACTTGTTTAATTACGGAACTACACAGTCCAAGCACAGTTCTTGTTTAGTTACGGAAGTATACAGTCCAAGCACAGTACCTATTTACTTATGGAACTATACAGTCCAAGCACAGTACTTGTTTACTTATGGAACTATACAGTCCAAACACAGTTCTTGTTTAGTTACGGAACTATACAGTCCAAGCACAGTACTTGTTTACTTACGGAACTATACAGTCCAAGCACAGTACTTGTTTAATTATGTTACTATACAGTCCAAGCACAGTTCTTGTTTAGTTATGGAACTATACAGTCCAAGCACAGTACTTGTTTACTTATGGAACTATACAGTCCAAGCACAGTACTTGTTTACTTATGGAACTATACAGTTCAAGAACAGTACTTGTTTACTTATGGAACTATACAGTCCAAGCACAGTACTGGTTTAGTTATGGAACTATATAGTCCAAGCACAGTACTTGTTTAATTACGGAACTACACAGTCCAAGCACAGTTCTTGTTTAGTTACGGAAGTATACAGTCCAAGCACAGTACCTATTTACTTACGGAACTACACAGTCCAAGCACAGTTCTTGTTTAGTTACGGAAGTATACAGTCCAAGCACAGTACCTATTTACTTATGGAACTATACAGTCCAAGCACAGTACTTGTTTACTTACGGAACTATACAGTCCAAGCACAGTACTTGTTTAATTATGTTACTATACAGTCCAAGCACAGTTCTTGTTTAGTTATGGAACTATACAGTCCAAGCACAGTACTTGTTTACTTATGGAACTATACAGTCCAAGCACAGTACTTGTTTAGTTACGGAACTATACAGTCCAAGCACAGTACTTGTTTACTTATGGAACTATACAGTCCAAGCACAGTACTTGTTTACTTATGGAACTATACAGTCCAAGCAAATTACTTGTTTATTTATGGAACTATACAGTCCAAGCACAGTACTTGTTTACTTATGGAACTATACAGTCCAAGCACAGTACTTGTTTACTTATGGAACTATACAGTCCAAGCACAGTACTTGTTTACTTATGGAACTATACAGTCCAAGCACAGTACTTGTTTACTTATGGAACTATACAGTCCAAGCAAATTACTTGTTTATTTATGGAACTATACAGTCCAAGCACAGTACTTGTTTACTTATGGAACTATACAGTCCAAGCACAGTACTTGTTTACTTATGGAACTATACAGTCCAAGCAAATTACTTGTTTATTTATTGAACTATACAGTCCAAGCACAGTACTTGTTTACTTATGGAACTATACAGTACAAGCACAGTACTTGTTTACTTATGGAACTATACAGTCCAAGCACAGTACTTGTTTACTTATGGAACTATACATTCCAAGCACATTACTTGTTTACTTATGGAACAATATAGTCCAAGCACAGTACTTGTTTACTTATGGAACTATACAGTCCAAGCGCATTAATTGTTTACTTATGGAGCTATACAGTCCAAGCACAGTACTTGTTTACTTATGGAGCTATACAGTCCAAGCACAGTACTTGTTTACTTATGGAACTATACAGTCCATGGCACTGCTGAACTTTCTAATAAATACCTAGAAATATATTTCTCAAAGATGTTTATGAATTTTCTTCCCCCATCTGGCTGTCGTCGAAACCTCCATTGTACAACCTTAAACTATTGCCATAGTTACCACACTATATCTTAAATAAATATCATACTAGGGTAACGAAAATAAAATTTATTTTTGTTAATCTCTGAGTAGAAATTTTTTAAAAATATCTTTTTTTATATTACTTGTTAATTTGTAAAGATCAAAACGTTTTTAGTTTCACTTTTTTGTTTTAGTTTGGGGTAATATATTTGGATTTCATTTTCAGTAAAGGGAATTACTTTTATTATTATAAGTTACTATTAGTTTATTAAAATTATATTTCAATGCAAGTAAAACCATCACATTTGCTAATTAAAACAAAATTGTTGCAAGTTCATCTACAAATTTATGTAGATGAACTATGTAGATTCAATTATGTTCACATATTAATTTATCTCTGAAGTATATTATTCTGGGAAGGGCACATCCTCTCTAAATTTTAAAAGGGAAAGGTTTTCTGACAACATAAACTGTCCTTCCTATATAACTAAACGATTCCAACGATGTTATGAAATAATTTAAGTGGTGAATATATATTCCAAAATATTATTATAAATATAATATATGAAAAAGTATAAATGTATATACTACTTAGATTTGTTGGCAACACTTTGCCGATTCAAATGAAAAAAAAAAAAAAATTAATTCCGTTCGGTAGAACATAAATAATATTACAGAAATAGTTATACAAATGTATGTACTAACATGTACCATGTACATATTAGGGTGTTTAAACAGGTGAATACAATTGAGTGTGTGATATGATATATACATTGCATTAACATTCTTCTTTAGTATTAGGCCTACATATTAAAATTGTATAATGTAATACGTTTACAATAGATATTTTATTACACTATATCTGTAATACATATTTTATTCACTATACATAATATATAATAAAACGCACACACACACACACACACACACACACACACACACACACACACACACACACACACACACACACACACACACACACACACACACACACACACACACACACACACACACACACACACACACACACACACACACACACACACACACAAACACACACACACACACACACACACACACACACATATATATATATATATATATATATATATATATATATAATAATTATTATATTTTGTTGTAAATGAATATCTAGCTTTCAGTTTGGTTTTTGAACCTTTTAGTAAACATTGCCTCTTTAAACAAGCGTTTCAGCCAAAAACATTTAGTAAAATGGGTACAGTTGAGACATTGTTTTAATATGAATTTATTTTTTAATAAATATTTAATATCTTGTCTTGAAAGCTTTTGCTGTGATTTATATTTTCTACTAAAGTCATCGACCATATGCATGTTCTATGTTTTTAATTAAGGCAAAGTTTCAAGGTAGAAATATTATTATTACATTGGGGTTCTACTAAAAGAAAGATTAATTGACTCTTATTACAATTAATGAAACACCCATCAAAAAATAAATGTAAGTTGTAATTCTGATAAATACAAATCACGAGATACGTGGAACGATTGCTTCAGTGCACAACTTAAGAGTCTGCTCATACACTGATAATGTCTGGTCGTTAAAAATATGCTGACCATTCCGTGTGTTAAGATAAAACGTGCCTCGAAGGGAAATAAATTGAGCGTGTTTTACTCCTGTATCGTACGGTAGGTTCATTTACGAAACACAATGCCTATAACTATCTACATATTTAATTCCGGAAACGAATCGTTCACCATGAAATTTCTCGAATAATGAACAAGATAAGATAGGGTAAATCCATTAATTTTAAAGCTTGAGGACTAAAGATGGTGCGAAAACTATCAGATATGTCAAATATTAATTGTCAAAGTAATTTTTGTATTACTTGATAAACCCAATGGAAATATCACTACAGTGGGTTTATTAATAAGAAAAG
>JBAIZL010000002.1:83424351-83449351 GCA_036971475.1 Prosapia bicincta | reverse complement strand
GGTCAACAATACTTCACACTTTAGATTTAAAACCAATACGAGGTTACACTAGTAGTTGGCAATATAGTTGATGTGTTCTTGATCGGAAATTGCGTGGAACTTGTATGTTTGTGTCTAACTGAAAGCACAGAATAAAATAGCGATGGGAAATTGCAGATTTAGGTGAACAATAAAAATGCAGGAATGGACTAACATTAGGTCTATGATAAAAAAAGGATGCAGTTTTGAGAGTCTTGCCTTTTACAGTACTAGTGTGACGTTTTTGACACACTTAATAGTTTCTTAATGGAGAACAATCTCAAACTCTGAGGAAGTGAAATGTGATATTGTATCACACCTGAAAGCAGTTCGAACGTCATTATAGAGGTACTTTAGAGAGCGAAATTGTGAAAACAACTGGATTTCAAATCTTTTTGATCCCCAACATTTTAAGCTTTAACTTTTTTTTTATAAACTTGAGAGCGGGTTTAAACTGCCCGAAGCACTGCTACCTTAAGGTATATTGCACTTACCTTCCTGATCTAGTCAAATAGCCCCTTCCCTCTTACCAGGTTTAGGAGTTTCCTGACTAGTGTTTTACCTTCAGCATCCACCAGAGCCGTTCCATCACCAAAGAGATTGAAACGCCTCTCAGCAAGTACTTCACATCTGTAAATAATGTGTGTGGCAGTCTCCAGTTCCTGCCCGCATGATCTGCACACTGGTTCATCTTTGTAGATACCCATTTTATGCAGATGTTTCCTTAGTCCACCGTGTCCCGTGAGTAGACCTGTGGCTATCCTCAATTCCTGCCTAGACAGATAGATGAGACTCTTCTGCAGCCCCAAGGAAGGTTTCCTAAGGATTAGCTTACTGTGTCTCATCCCTTCAGCCCTGATCCAGTGCTCACAGTGTCTTTCAGCCATCCACCTCGCACTGCCATCTTGACCATGGATTTGGAAATACCTACCGCAGGCTCCGGTCCAATCAGGGGAGTCGAAGACCCCTCTCTGGCCAGCGCATCTGCGGCTTCATTCCCAAGTATTCCCCTATGCCCTGGCACCCAACCTATCTTAATTTGATTGTGCCTTGCCAGGGCTTGTAGGTTATTTAGGCACTCCCTGACTATGGCCGAGGTGACCACATGTCCGTTTAGTGCCATAATTGCTGCCTGACTGTCTGAGAAAATAGCAATCTGGGTCCCGTGTGTTCCCCTTCTCGCTATCTCTCCCAGACAGGCATAAGCTTTAACTAGCTTAGTAACTTACTTAGCAATAGCTTGCTAGTCACGGCCAAAGAGAGGCTTTGATTGAAATAGCTTGCTAGTCTCGGCCAAAGAGAGGCATGATTGAAATAGCTTGCTAGTCACGGCCAAAGAGAGGCATGATTGAAATAGCTTGCTAGTCACGGCCAAAGAGAGGCATTGATTGAAATAGCTTGCTAGTCACGGCCAGAGAGAGGAATTGATTGAAATAGCTTGCTAGTCACGGCCAAAGAGAGGCTTTGATTGAAATAGCTTGCTAGTCTCGGCCAAAGAGAGGCATGATTGAAATAGCTTGCTAGTCACGGCCAAAGAGAGGCATTGATTGAAATAGCTTGCTAGTCACGGCCAGAGAGAGGAATTGATTGAAATAGCACGATAGTCACGGCCAAAGAGAGGCATTGATTGAAATAGCATGATAGTCACGGCCAAAGAGAAGCATTGATTGAAATAGCATGATAGTCCCGGCTAAAGAGAGGCATTGATTGAAATAGCATGCTAGTCACGGCCGAAGAGAGGCATTGATTGAAATAGCTTGCTAGTCACGGCCGAAGAGAGGCATTGATTGAAATAGCATGCTAGTCACGGCCGAAGAGAGGCATTGATTGAAATAGCATGCTAGTCACGGCCGAAGAGAGGCATTGATTGAAATAGCATGCTAGTCACGGCCGAAGAGAGGCATTGATTGAAATAGCTTGCTAGTCACGGCCGAAGAGAGGCATTGATTGAAATAGCTTGCTAGTCACGGCCAAAGAAAGGCATGATTGAAATAGCTTTCTAGTCACGGCCAAAGAGAGGCATTGATTGAAATAGCTTGCTAGTCACGGCCGAAGAGAGGCATTGATTGAAATAGCTTGCTAGTCACGGCCAAAGAGAGGCATTGATTGAAATAGCTTGCTAGTCACGGCCAAAGAGAGGCATTGATTGAAATAGCTTGCTAGTCACGGCCGAAGAGAGGCATTGATTGAAATAGCTTGCTAGTCACGGCCAAAGAAAGGCATGATTGAAATAGCTTGCTAGTCACGGCCAAAGAGAGGCATTGATTGAAATAGCTTGCTAGTCACGGCCAGAGAGAGGAATTGATTGAAATAGCAAGCTAGTCACGGCCGAAGAGAGGCATTGATTGAAATAGCTTGCTAGTCACGGCCGAAGAGAGGCATTGATTGAAATAGCTTGCTAGTCACGGCCAAAGAGAGGAATTGATTGAAATAGCAAGCTAGTCACGGCCGAAGAGAGGCATGATTGAAATAGCTTGCTAGTCACGGCCAAAGAGAGGCATTGATTGAAATAGCATGCTAGTCACGGCCAAAGAGAGGCATTGATTGAAATAGCATGATAGTCACGGCCAAAGAGAGGCATTGATTGAAATAGCATGCTAGTCACGGCCAAAGAGAGGCATTGATTGAAATAGCATGCTAGTCACGGCCAAAGAGAGGCATTGATTGAAATAGCTTGCTAGTCACGGCCAAAGAGAGGCTTTGATTGAAATAGCTTGCTAGTCTCGGCCAAAGAGAGGCATGATTGAAATAGCTTGCTAGTCACGGCCAAAGAGAGGCATTGATTGAAATAGCTTGCTAGTCACGGCCAGAGAGAGGAATTGATTGAAATAGCACGATAGTCACGGCCAAAGAGAGGAATTGATTGAAATAGCATGAGAGTCACGGCCAAAGAGAAGCATTGATTGAAATAGCATGATAGTCCCGGCTAAAGAGAGGCATTGATTGAAATAGCATGCTAGTCACGGCCGAAGAGAGGCATTGATTGAAATAGCTTGCTAGTCACGGCCGAAGAGAGGCATTGATTGAAATAGCATGCTAGTCACGGCCGAAGAGAGGCATTGATTGAAATAGCATGCTAGTCACGGCCGAAGAGAGGCATTGATTGAAATAGCATGCTAGTCACGGCCGAAGAGAGGCATTGATTGAAATAGCTTGCTAGTCACGGCCGAAGAGATTCATTGATTGAAATAGCTTGCTAGTCACGGCCAAAGAAAGGCATGATTGAAATAGCTTTCTAGTCACGGCCAAAGAGAGGCATTGATTGAAATAGCTTGCTAGTCACGGCCGAAGAGAGGCATTGATTGAAATAGCTTGCTAGTCACGGCCAAAGAGAGGCATTGATTGAAATAGCTTGCTAGTCACGGCCAAAGAGAGGCAATGATTGAAATAGCTTGCTAGTCACGGCCGAAGAGAGGCATTGATTGAAATAGCTTGCTAGTCACGGCCAAAGAAAGGCATGATTGAAATAGCTTGCTAGTCACGGCCAAAGAGAGGCATTGATTGAAATAGCTTGCTAGTCACGGCCAGAGAGAGGAATTGATTGAAATAGCAAGCTAGTCACGGCCGAAGAGAGGCATTGATTGAAATAGCTTGCTAGTCACGGCCGAAGAGAGGCATTGATTGAAATAGCTTGCTAGTCACGGCCAAAGAGAGGAATTGATTGAAATAGCAAGCTAGTCACGGCCGAAGAGAGGCATGATTGAAATAGCTTGCTAGTCACGGCCAAAGAGAGGCATTGATTGAAATAGCATGCTAGTCACGGCCAAAGAGAGGCATTGATTGAAATAGCATGCTAGTCACGGCCAAAGAGAGGCATTGATTGAAATAGCTTGCTAGTCACGGCCAAAGAGAGGCATTGATTGAAATAACATGCTAGTCACGGCCAAAGAGAGGCATTGATTGAAATAGCTTGCTAGTCACGGCCAAAGAGAGGCATTGATTGAAATAGCATGCTAGTCACGGCCAAAGAGAGGCATTGATTGAAATAGCTTGCTAGTCACGGCCAAAGAGAGGCATTGATTGAAATAGCTTGCTAGTCACGGCCAAAGAGAGGCATTGATTGAAATAGCATGCTAGTCACGGCCAAAGAGAGGCATTGATTGAAATAGATTGCTAGTCACGGCCAAAGAGAGGCATTGATTGAAATAGCTTGCTAGTCACGGCCAGAGAGAGGAATTGATTGAAATGGCATGATAGTCACGGCCAAAGAGAGGCATTGATTGAAATAGCTTGCTAGTCACGGCCAAAGAGAGCCATTGATTGAAATAGCTTGCTAGTCACGGCCAGAGAGAGGAATTGATTGAAATGGCATGATAGTCACGGCCAAAGAGAGGCATTGATTGAAATAGCTTGCTAGTCACTGCCAAAGAGAGGCATTGATTGAAATAGCATGCTAGTCACGGCCAAAGAGAGGCATTGATTGAAATAGCTTGCTAGTCACGGCCAAAGAGAGGCATGATTGAAATAGCATGCTAGTCACGGCCAAAGAGAGGCATTGATTGAAATAGCATGCTAGTCACTGCCAAAGAGAGGCATTGATTGAAATAGCATGCTAGTCACGGCCAAAGAGAGGCATTGATTGAAATAGCTTTCTAGTCACGGCCAAAGAGAGGCATTGATTGAAATAGCTTGCTAGTCACGGCCGAAGAGAGGCATTGATTGAAATAGCTTGCTAGTCACGGCCAAAGAGAGGCATTGATTGAAATAGCTTGCTAGTCACGGCCAAAGAGAGGCATTGATTGAAATAGCTTGCTAGTCACGGCCGAAGAGAGGCATTGATTGAAATAGCTTGCTAGTCACGGCCAAAGAAAGGCATGATTGAAATAGCTTGCTAGTCACGGCCAAAGAGAGGCATTGATTGAAATAGCTTGCTAGTCACGGCCAGAGAGAGGAATTGATTGAAATAGCAAGCTAGTCACGGCCGAAGAGAGGCATTGATTGAAATAGCTTGCTAGTCACGGCCGAAGAGAGGCATTGATTGAAATAGCTTGCTAGTCACGGCCAAAGAGAGGAATTGATTGAAATAGCAAGCTAGTCACGGCCGAAGAGAGGCATGATTGAAATAGCTTGCTAGTCACGGCCAAAGAGAGGCATTGATTGAAATAGCATGCTAGTCACGGCCAAAGAGAGGCATTGATTGAAATAGCATGATAGTCACGGCCAAAGAGAGGCATTGATTGAAATAGCATGCTAGTCACGGCCAAAGAGAGGCATTGATTGAAATAGCATGCTAGTCACGGCCAAAGAGAGGCATTGATTGAAATAGCTTGCTAGTCACGGCCAAAGAGAGGCTTTGATTGAAATAGCTTGCTAGTCTCGGCCAAAGAGAGGCATGATTGAAATAGCTTGCTAGTCACGGCCAAAGAGAGGCATTGATTGAAATACCTTCTAGTCACGGCCAGAGAGAGGAATTGATTGAAATAGCACGATAGTCACGGCCAAAGAGAGGAATTGATTGAAATAGCATGAGAGTCACGGCCAAAGAGAAGCATTGATTGAAATAGCATGATAGTCCCGGCTAAAGAGAGGCATTGATTGAAATAGCATGCTAGTCACGGCCGAAGAGAGGCATTGATTGAAATAGCTTGCTAGTCACGGCCGAAGAGAGGCATTGATTGAAATAGCATGCTAGTCACGGCCGAAGAGAGGCATTGATTGAAATAGCATGCTAGTCACGGCCGAAGAGAGGCATTGATTGAAATAGCATGCTAGTCACGGCCGAAGAGTGGCATTGATTGAAATAGCTTGCTAGTCACGGCCGAAGAGAGGCATTGATTGAAATAGCTTGCTAGTCACGGCCAAAGAAAGGCATGATTGAAATAGCTTTCTAGTCACGGCCAAAGAGAGGCATTGATTGAAATAGCTTGCTAGTCACGGCCGAAGAGAGGCATTGATTGAAATAGCTTGCTAGTCACGGCCAAAGAGAGGCATTGATTGAAATAGCTTGCTAGTCACGGCCAAAGAGAGGCAATGATTGAAATAGCTTGCTAGTCACGGCCGAAGAGAGGCATTGATTGAAATAGCTTGCTAGTCACGGCCAGAGAGAGGAATTGATTGAAATAGCAAGCTAGTCACGGCCGAAGAGAGGCATTGATTGAAATAGCTTGCTAGTCACGGCCGAAGAGAGGCATTGATTGAAATAGCTTGCTAGTCACGGCCAAAGAGAGGAATTGATTGAAATAGCAAGCTAGTCACGGCCGAAGAGAGGCATGATTGAAATAGCTTGCTAGTCACGGCCAAAGAGAGGCATTGATTGAAATAGCATGCTAGTCACGGCCAAAGAGAGGCATTGATTGAAATAGCATGCTAGTCACGGAAAGAGAGGCATTGATTGAAATAGCTTGCTAGTCACGGCCAAAGAGAGGCATTGATTGAAATAACATGCTAGTCACGGCCAAAGAGAGGCATTGATTGAAATAGCTTGCTAGTCACGGCCAAAGAGAGGCATTGATTGAAATAGCATGCTAGTCACGGCCAAAGAGAGGCATTGATTGAAATAGCTTGCTAGTCACGGCCAAAGAGAGGCATTGATTGAAATAGCTTGCTAGTCACGGCCAAAGAGAGGCATTGATTGAAATAGCATGCTAGTCACGGCCAAAGAGAGGCATTGATTGAAATAGATTGCTAGTCACGGCCAAAGAGAGGCATTGATTGAAATAGCTTGCTAGTCACGGCCAGAGAGAGGAATTGATTGAAATGGCATGATAGTCACGGCCAAAGAGAGGCATTGATTGAAATAGCTTGCTAGTCACGGCCAAAGAGAGCCATTGATTGAAATAGCTTGCTAGTCACGGCCAGAGAGAGGAATTGATTGAAATGGCATGATAGTCACGGCCAAAGAGAGGCATTGATTGAAATAGCTTGCTAGTCACTGCCAAAGAGAGGCATTGATTGAAATAGCATGCTAGTCACGGCCAAAGAGAGGCATTGATTGAAATAGCTTTCTAGTCACGGCCAAAGAGAGGCATGATTGAAATAGCATGCTAGTCACGGCCAAAGAGAGGCATTGATTGAAATAGCATGCTAGTCACGGCCAAAGAGAGGCATTGATTGAAATAGCATGCTAGTCACGGCCAAAGAGAGGCATTGATTGAAATACCATGCTAGTCACTGCCAAAGAGAGGAATTGATTGAAATAGCTTGCTAGTCACGGCCAAAGAGAGGCATTGATTGAAATAGCATGCTAGTCACGGCCAAAGAGAGGCATTGATTGAAATAGCTTGCTAGTCACGGCCAAAGAGAGGCATTGATTGAAATAGCATGCTAGTCACGGCCAAAGAGAGGCATTGATTGAAGTAGCATGCTAGTTACGGCTAAAGAGAGGCATTGATTGAAATAGCATGCTAGTCACTGCCAAAGAGAGGCATTGATTGAAATAGCTTGCTAGTCACGGCCAAAGAGAGGCATTGATTGAAATAGCATGCTAGTCACGGCCAAAGAGAGGCATTGATTGAAATAGCATGCTAGTCACTGCCAAAGAGAGGCATTGATTGAAATAGCTTGCTAGTCACGGCCAAAGAGAGGCATTGATTGAAATAGCATGCTAGTCACGGCCAAAGAGAGGCATTGATTGAAATAGCATGCTAGTCACGGCCAAAGAGAGGCATTGATTGAAATTGCTTGCTAGTCACTGCCAAAGAGAGGCATTGATTGAAGTAGCATGCTAGTTACGGCCAAAGAGAGGCATTGATTGAAATAGCATGCTAGTCACTGCCAAAGAGAGGCATTGATTGAAATAGCTTGCTAGTCACGGCCAAAGAGAGGCATTGATTGAAATAGCTTGCTAGTCACGGCCAAAGAGAGGCATTGATTGAAGTAGCATGCTAGTTACGGCTAAAGAGAGGCATTGATTGAAATAGCATGCTAGTCACTGCCAAAGAGAGGCATTGATTGAAATAGCTTGCTAGTCACGGCCAAAGAGAGGCATTGATTGAAGTAGCATGCTAGTTACGGCCAAAGAGAGGCATTGATTGAAATAGCATGCTAGTCACTGCCAAAGAGAGGCATTGATTGAAATAGCTTGCTAGTCACGGCCAAAGAGAGGCATTGATTGAAGTAGCATGCTAGTCACGGCCAAAGAGAGGCATTGATTGAAATAGCATGCTAGTCACGGCCAAAGAGAGGCATTGATTGAAATAGCTTGCTAGTCACTGCCAAAGAGAGGCATTGATTGAAATAGCATGCTAGTCACGGCCAAAGAGAGGCATTGATTGAAATAGCTTGCTAGTCACTGCCAAAGAGAGGCATTGATTGAAATAACATGCTAGTCACGGCCAAAGAGAGGCATTGATTGAAATAGCATGCTAGTCACGGCCAAAGAGAGGCATTGATTGAAATAGCATGCTAGTCACGGCCAAAGAGAGGCATTGATTGAAATAGCATGGTAGTCACGGCCAAAGAGAGGCATTGATTGAAATAGCTTGCTAGTTACGGCCAAAGAGAGGCATTGATTGAAATAGCATGCTAGTCACGGCCAAAGAGAGGCATTGATTGAAATAGCTTGCTAGTCACGGCCAAAGAGAGGCATTGATTGAAATAGCTTGCTAGTCACGGCCAAAGAGAGGCATTGATTGAAATAGCATGCTAGTCACGGCCAAAGAGAGGCATTGATTGAAATAGCTTGCTAGTCACGGCCAAAGAGAGGCATTGATTGAAATAGCATGCTAGTCACGGCCAAAGAGAGGCATTGATTGAAATAGCATGCTAGTCACGGCCAAAGAGAGGCATTGATTGAAATAGCTTGCTAGTCACGACCAAAGAGAGGCATTGATTGAAATAGCATGCTTGTCGCGGCCAAAGAGAGGCATTGATTGAAATAGCATGCTAGTCACGGCCAAAGAGAAGCATTGATTGAAATAGCTTGCTAGTCACGGCCAAAGAGAGGCATTGATCGAAATAGCATGCTAGTCACGGCCAAAGAGAGGCATTGATTGAAATAGCTTGCTAGTCATGGCCAAAGAGAGGCATTGATTGAAATAGCTTGCTAGTCACGGCCGAAGAGAGGCATTGATTGAAATAGCATGCTAGTCACGGCCAAAGAGAGGCATTGATTGAAATAGCATGCTAGTCACTGCCAAAGAGAGGCATTGATTGAAATAGCTTGCTAGTCACTGCCAAAGAGAGGCATTGATTGAAATAGCATGCTAGTCACGGCCAAAGAGAGGCATTGATTGAAATAGCATGCTAGTCACGGCCAAAGAGAGGCATTGATTGAAATAGCATGCTAGTCATGGCCAAAGAGAGGCATTGATTGAAATAGCTTGCTAGTCACTGCCAAAGAGAGGCATTGATTGAAATAGCATGCTAGTCACGGCCAAAGAGAGGCATTGATTGAAATAGCATGCTAGTCACTGCCAAAGAGAGGCATTGATTGAAATAGCATCCTAGTCACGGCCAAAGAGAGGCATTGATTGAAATAGCTTGCTAGTCATGGCCAAAGAGAGGCATTGATTGAAATAGCTTGCTAGTCACTGCCAAAGAGAGGCATTGATTGAAATAGCATGCTAGTCACGGCCAAAGAGAGGCATTGATTGAAATAGCTTGCTAGTCATGGCCAAAGAGAGGCATTGATTGAAATAGCTTGCTAGTCACTGCCAAAGAGAGGCATTGATTGAAATAGCATGCTAGTCACGGACAAAGAGAGGCATTGATTGAAATAGCATGCTAGTCACGGCCAAAGAGAGGCATTGATTGAAATAGCATGCTAGTCACGGCCAAAGAGAGGCATTGATTGAAATAGCTTGCTAGTCATGGCCAAAGAGAGGCATTGATTGAAATAGCTTGCTAGTCACTGCCAAAGAGAGGCATTGATTGAAATAGCATGCTAGTCACGGACAAAGAGAGGCATTGATTGAAATAGCATGCTAGTCACGGCCAAAGAGAGGCATTGATTGAAATAGCTTGCTAGTCATGGCCAAAGAGAGGCATTGATTGAAATAGCTTGCTAGTCACTGCCAAAGAGAGGCATTGATTGAAATAGCATGCTAGTCACGGCCAAAGAGAGGCATTGATTGAAATAGCTTGCTAGTCACTGCCAAAGAGAGGCATTGATTGAAATAGCATGCTAGTCACGGCCAAAGAGAGGCATTGATTGAAATAGCTTGCTAGTCATGGCCAAAGAGAGGCATTGATTGAAATAGCTTGCTAGTCACGGCCGAAGAGAGGCATTGATTGAAATAGCTTGCTAGTCATGGCCAAAGAGAGGCATTGATTGAAATAGCTTGCCAGTCACGGTCAAAGAGAGGCATTGATTGAAATAGCTTGCTAGTCATGGCCAAAGAGAGGCATTGATTGAAATAGCTTGCTAGTCACGGCCGAAGAGAGGCATTGATTGAAATAGCTTGCTAGTCATGGCCAAAGAGAGGCATTGATTGAAATAGCTTGCCAGTCACGGCCAAAGAGAGGCATTGATTGAAATAGCTTGCTAGTCATGGCCGAAGAGAGGCATTGATTGAAATAGCTTGCTAGTCACGGCCAAAGAGAGGCATTGATTGAAATAGCTTGCTAGTCATGGCCAAAGTGAGGCATTGATTGAAATAGCTTGCTAGTCACGGCCGAAGAGAGGCATTGATTGAAATAGCTTGCTAGTCATGGCCAAAGAGAGGCATTGATTGAAATAGCTTGCCAGTCACGGCCAAAGAGAGGCATTGATTGAAATAGCTTGCTAGTCATGGCCAAAGAGAGGCATTGATTGAAATAGCTTGCTAGTCACGGCCGAAGAGAGGCATTGATTGAAATAGCTTGCTAGTCATGGCCAAAGAGAGGCATTGATTGAAATAGCTTGCTAGTCACGGCCGAAGAGAGGCATTGATTGAAATAGCTTGCTAGTCATGGCCAAAGAGAGGCATTGATTGAAATAGCTTGCTAGTCACGGCCGAAGAGAGGCATTGATTGAAATAGCTTGCTAGTCATGGCCAAAGAGAGGCATTGATTGAAATAGCTTGCTAGTCACGGCCGAAGAGAGGCATTGATTGAAATAGCATGCCAGTCACGGCCAAAGAGAGGCATTGATTGAAATAGCTTGCTAGTCATGGCCAAAGTGAGGCATTGATTGAAATAGCATGCCAGTCACGGCCAAAGAGAGGCATTGATTGAAATAGCTTGCTAGTCATGGCCAAAGAGAGGCATTGATTGAAATAGCTTGCTAGTCACGGCCGAAGAGAGGCATTGATTGAAATATCAACAGATTCTTCTCTGCGGTCCGAGTTTAAACACGCAAATCTTACTGAGTTCTGGGCAAGATCAAGGAAAGAATATGAAAGTATCAGTGATAAAGCCCTGAAGTGTCTTTTGCCTTCACAAGTTCGGTGATTGCAGAGAGAGCATTTTCATCCTATGCCTTCATTAAGAATAAACAGAGAAATATACTTGACGCAGCTACAGATTTAAGGCTTTAACTTTCCCCATTCGATCCAAATTGTAAAAAGCTGAGTTCGAACATCCGAGCTCAAGGATCCCATTAGGAAGAATTAAGTGTACACAAAGGTTCATGAAATGAATTTATTCACTTACAATACAATACGTTCCTTTACTTCCAGATTTTGTTTCAGTAACGTGTATTCAAGTTAAATTAAGTTGTTTTCTAACTTATTATAAAAAAGTTTAGTTGTAATATTTTAAATAATATACCCAATAACCACAAAATAACTTTATTTATTCACTTGATGTACATTTCGGTTACAAGGTAACCATCTTTAGAAGTACTGAACAAAATTAATTTAATTTACAACGTAACATATAGAGCAAAAAAATATTGAGGTTATAAATTTATTCTTATTTTGTTTTAAACATTGTTACTTAAAATCAGCTGATTTTTAATTTACTCAATCAAAGAACATAAAACTGAATTAGGAATAGGCCCTTTGTCACAATTCATTAAACTATTGTGTCTACATTTATATATATAAATACTTTCAAAAACATTTAATAAACCTATGTTATTAACATTTTTCATTAACTTAATATTATTGACATCTAAACTATGGTTTGTGTCTATTATATGTTCTGCTACACTAGATTTTTCTGGTCGGAGGTACTTAATATGGGAAATATGTTTTTTAAATCTAGTCACAATTTTTCTCCTGGACTGTCCTATATAAATTTGATTACAATCTTCACAATTTATTTGGTATATACACGATTTTTCTAACATAGGAATTTTATCTTTTGGATTCTCTAACAAACTTCCTAAATTATTTGAACTTTTATACGCGATTGTAATATTAAACTTGTTAAAAATACTGTTCAATCCTGTTGTAATATTCATGTCATACGGTAAACTAATGTATCTTCTATTTCCTTCTTCCGGTAATAAATTTGAGGACTCTTTCACCAACATTTTTCTTTTTTGTTTCCGTAATATGTTGTCAATAACTTTAATGTCAAAATGGTTCCACCTAGCAATATCTTTAATATTTGTTAATTCATTAAAACATCGTTTTTTGTTAGCGGCACTTTAAGAAGTCTATTCACCATCAAATTAAAGGTTGCTAGTTTGTGTTGAAAGCAATCGTTGGAACTATTTAGTAAATATTTGTTAAAAACAAATAAAAACATACACAAAACTCCCAAATTATTCATTTATTTACTCATACGCGTTTCAATGACCAAGTCATCATCATCATCAGTGAGTGTTACTACTACAAACTCTAACTTACAACAGAGTAAATAAATGAATAATTTGTGAGTTTTGTGTATGTTTTTATTTGTTTTTAACATAACCTCACAAGCTAAGCTCAAAGAATATTTTTTTAAATATGGCACTCAAGTCAATCGAGCTTAATTTACTACAGTTATAAGTTAGGGTTTGTAGTAGTAACACTCAATGATGATGATGATGACTTGGTCATTGAAACGCGTATGAGTAAATAAATGAATAATTTGTGAGTTTTGTGTATGTTTTTATTTGTTTTTAACATAACCTCACAAGCTAAGCTCAAAGAATATTTTTTTAAATATGGCACTCAAGTCAATCGAGCTTAATTTACTACAGTTATAAGTTAGGGTTTGTAGTAGTAACACTCAATGATGATGATGATGACTTGGTCATTGAAACGCGTATGAGTAAATAAATGAATAATTTGTGAGTTTTGTGTATGTTTTTATTTGTTTTTAACATAACCTCACAAGCTAAGCTCAAAGAATATTTGTTTAAATATCTGTTATTATTCGTTGGTTTTCTGTAGATGTCAAACTCCAATATTTGTTTGTTATTTAAAATATTATAACATAGGCCACAGTTGCTCAAGAAATCATTATAAAGCTTAGTTGTGTTTACCTACTAACAAAAGTAAAAATTAAAGCCAATTCTTATTTTAAAAAAAACTGTGAAGGGGTATTAGTAAATCTGATATGACTAATATTAAGTACCAATAGTAATTTCCCCATCCACGTCGAACAATAGGGGGTACTTTTCATTGGAAAAACGTTTTTAGGAGTATGTGAAATGAAAAAGGTTGGGGATATAATAAGTAAATGTTGAATCTGAAACTATGTCAAACAATAATAAATTAATAGAACAGAAAATAATACAATAATCCGTTTACTATATAATTAGAAATATCATATTGATATATTTTATAAATAAATTTAAGTGACAGTTGACTTAATATATTTGTACTGAATAGTTTAATTCTTATAATTTAGTTTGCATATGAGACTTGTAAACTTTAGCAACTAAAGAATAATAGTCAAGTAAAATTGCACTAAAATAACGGTTTACAATAGGGAATCGTTAAGCGTAGAAAATCTTAAACAATAAATAAAACACAAATTACACTTTTGTTATTACTTGCGACCAGACATTTGTTAACTAAAAGTTGTTAATTGTTAACGTACACTTGGAGGAAACGTTTTCGTCTTACGACTTCTTCAGCCTCGTATTTTTGCCGTTAGGAATGCTGCTGATGTGCTTCCTCGATACCATTTTTTTTTTGAAAGCTAGAAGTTATGTGATCGAAAAGTGTGTGTGATCTGTGCCGTGTTTGTTCATTTAAAATGTCATTTTTATGTGTGTTGCTATGTCTATATATTTCAAATTGTTCTAGTGTGTTTAATTTATGGCCTTACACACTAGAACAATTTGAAATATATAGACATAGCAACACACATAAAAATGACGTCTTAAGTGAACAAACACGGCACAGATCACATATATTTTTCGATCACATCACTTCTAACAAAAAAAAAACATCGTACCGAGGAAGCACAACAGCAGTATTCCTAGCGGCAAAAGTACGATGCTGAAGAAGTCGTAAGACGAAAACGTTTCCTCCAAGTGTACGTTAACAATTAACAACTTTTAGTTAACAAATGTCTGGTCGCAAGTAATAACAAAAGTGTAATTTGTAATTTACAACCAGCTCGTCATGAACAGCAACAAGATTTCGATATTTAATAAATAAAAGAATAAATATGCTACATCTCACAATAATAAAAGTTTATTATCATTCGCGTTTCAATGACAATATGTCATCATCTTCAGTGATGCTAGAAACCTAATTGAAAAAACTGAACATAACCTATAATATTTTAACAAAAGTAAGAACCTGATCTGGGCATTGCCGAAGTTACAACCACTGCTACTAATAGACCTATATTTACATTGAACAACATATGATATCTACAAATATTTAGTTTTGATGCACTTATCATATTAATAAAATGTAATAATAACAAAATATTACTTAAATAATTAAAAAAAGACGCAAATATTTAACTTTTAATATTTGTAACGTTCACTCAGAAGCCAGCTCGAATATTGTTTATAATAATAAACAAATAAAAAATATTACAAAACTCCCAAAGTATTATTGGCCAATATCTAGGGTTATAATACATAACAATAGAACTAAGCATTTCTTATATAAATATAAATAAAAATGAAATTAATATATTTAAACTAAGTTAAAGGTAATTTTTAAACTATTTTTATTTAGACAACTGATTTAGAAAACTATCTCAAATTATCGTCATAGTAAAAACCAACACCTAAATCGCCAATGAACTGTTTTATTTACATCTATAAATGGCAAATGTTATTGGTTGACCGAATAATTTATTTTAAAAGTAACTTATACTGACGAAAAAAAGTTAGGTGAAATATTTTGTATTCAAACAGAAAATAAACTAGAAAAAAACTAAAGATGTCTTATATAAAATATTGTCCTATGAGTTTGAATGAAATGAGTCCCGAAAGCATAAATTGATAAATATTTTTTGTGTTAAATACAGTTTTCAATATTTGAATTTAAATAATAATGAATGCGTGTGTTAGTTTAGTATAACTGACGTATTAAATATGTAACTGGATTTAGTCAAAAAGAGATATCCAAACTGTTTTTTAGAATACAAAACTGTTTAAATAAAAAGTGAGAAATATTTAAGAAATTGATCAAACACTACTTTAATTTGGACAAATTTAACAATATTGAAATCTCAACCTAAGGTTGCTACCTAAACCACAACGAATGCAGATGTTATAGCAGAGATATTAATAAGAAAGTCAAACGAGAAAAGAATGGAATTGGTTTGATGTGGAACGGATAGAGAAACACTTCGGAGTGTAAGACTAGAAGGGTTTTGATCCTGAAGTCTTCAAGCTAGGGGTAGCAAGCAATTAGTTCTGTTCACTGATGTATGATTCAGAGACGCGATTGTAGCTTCATTGCGGCATACAATCCCCGTAGAAAGCTACAATTTAAATTCATCGGTGACAAATATTTATTTACGTAATTAATAATGTTGAACATCCTACTCGACTTTTGACAAGTAATAAAAAAGTTTAAAAAATATGCGTATATCATAGTTATTTAGCCATAAAATGTAAATATTCATTGCCATTGAAACCCATCTAGGTTTTGTTTGAAAGTCTTTTTTGAAATATTTTTCTACTAGTTATATTTACATTTTGGGAGTATACGAAGAAAGCATAATAAAGAAACTATATTTTAAACTCACAAAAAAACTTTTCACTTGGTTTTTTATTGCGTGGATTGAGAAAATGAATGAAAAGTAAATATATAGCAGGCTATATTAATTTGAAAGGCTGCAAAACATTGTATGTTTTATGGCTAATGTTTTGCTTTAGTCCGTGAAGGGGGCCAAGCACTTGCAATATAGGCCAAATAATGAAATAAAGTAGAAAAAGAAATTACACATGTACATGACCATATTATAATATGTATATATATATATATATATATATATATATATATATGCTGATACGTATTCCTTCACGGATGGAAAAATATGATGAATAGTTACTATCTGGAGTACATCCGTTCATTCTGCAGTCCATAAATTCGCAGTTCCGACGTTTCGCTAGAATCTCATCCAGGATTGACGAGGTGAATCCAACAACAGTAGAAGAGCGAGTGAAGAGCTCAGATAACTCGGCTCCTATATATAGAATGTTGCGTGGCTTCTTTCCTCTATATATAGGAGCCCAGTTATCTGCGCTCTTCACTCGCTCTTCTACTTTTGTAGGGTTCACCTCGTCAATGCTGGATGAGATTCTAGCGAAACGTCGGAACTGCGAATTTATGGACTGCAGAATGAACGGATGTACTCCAGATAGTAACTATTCATCATATATATATATATATATATATATATATATATATATATATATATATATATACTATAATATGTATTCTTATGTATTAATGAAGAAATAAAACAATTTCCAAATACAAGAATAATTTATTGAATCCACAATTCAAAGCCCTTCGTTGGCAAACAGTACCAACCTCCTCAGGAATACTCTGATGGTATTCCTGGTACTCTGAATATTCCTGTGGATGTTGGTACTGTTTGCCAACGAAGGGCTTTGAATTGTGGATTCAATAAATTATTCTTGTATTTGTATATTGTTTATTTCTTTATATATATATATATATATATATATATATATATATATATATATATATATCACTTCATATATATATATATATATATATATATATATATATATATATCATCACTGGACGGGTTTGTAGTAGACGGGAAGCTGTGCGGAATTCCCGTTGTCACAAGGTGTGGTGTACCGTGATGTTCTATTTTTGGACTAACTGCACTGTGCGGATCTTTTAGGTTTGTCTTGGGGTTAATTTTGTGTATTAGGTTGAATAATTTATCGTTTTTTTATTTTATTTGTATTTGTTCGTTTATGATATTATTTTTATGTTTATAAAATTATAAATTTGTTCCCAGATTGTCATTTTGAGTCCTTTTTGTACTTTTTTTTATTAGGTGTGGGGAATGTGTGTTTGTTTTTGATGGCGTGTGTAGCTAAGTTTGAGTTTTAAGTCTCAGGTTTGATGTATGGATTGAGGTGTTCTTGATATCTGTCTTTTAATTTCTTTTTTGTTTGGCCTATGTACGGAATATACAAAATCGAATGCCCAGACTGTAATAAAATATGGGGAATTCCACCCAGCTCGCAGTCTACTACAACCCCCATCCAGTGATGCCCGATGATGGAGATACGACCAATCTTTGAAAGTTAACTCGCATAAATACCAAGTAAGATTCTTGTTTAAGTACATATAGTGAAAGTGATAAGTGAATACAAGAAAACAGTGTTGCAAAGCTACAAATATATATATATATATATATATATATATATATATATATATATATATATATATACAAACACACACACACACACACATATATATATATATATATATATATATACAGGCATACATACATAAAGAACCTAACCTCGAGCTACGCCTGGGGGAGGGTTTGCCATTTCATGTACTTTATAACTAGAATTTATTGTACACCACCTCCATTTTAAAATGAAATTCAGAAAGGTCCTCCATAGGCCGTGGTCGGTGACAATTACATTTACTTTTCTAAAGAAAATAATTATATCAGAGAATTATAAGAGTAACACACACTAGTACATTACCTGTAATATTCCGCTTGAGTTAGGCCTATCAGGGATATTACAGTATCTCAGGTGAAACAACCTTTACAGAAACTGCACCAAACATATGAGTAAATATATTTACCTAGACTTGTAATACGTGCTCATTATATTTGATTTATTATTGTTCAATATCTCTTTGATTTGAAGTAGAAAAAAAAATTATTATACAATGGATATAGCTATTGAAATAAATACCAATATACAGTCTTGAGTTTTGTAGTCCATTACGTTCGGTGAATCTTATTAATCACTTAAACAATAGTTTATGACTATCCGAACTTTACATTTAGTAAATTTGTTAAAACTTACTGAGACTTACTTGTATAGCATACAAAACCAATAACAAGTTACAATACAAAATACAACACAACACCAACAACAAAGATAAACTACAAGCACCAGGTGTATACAAACTGAACTGCGACGAATGTAACAAATTCTACATTAGACAAACAGGTCGCAGCTTTAAGGAAAGAGTCGAAGAACATAAACAGAACACCAACTCAAAATTTTACAATCACTTAAAAGAAACAGTACACAAATACACAGACATTTATCATAATTTACAAAATCTTACACATCAATAAAAAAAGACCACATCTCAACACACTAGAACAATATGAAATTTACAGACACACAACAACACAAAATACAAACATGTTAAACGAACAAACACAATACAAATCACACATACTCTTTGATACTATCGAAAACCTACCTTTAAAACCGTCACCGCTTGACCCGACATCTCCAAGCAGAAGACACTGATGAAGATCGGCACATAGCGAACGAAAACGTTCTGTCTCAGTAAGTTTTAACAAATTTACTAAATTTAAAGTTCGGATAGTAATAACTATTGTTTAAGTGATTAACCAATATACAGTTGAAATTTTAATTAGTTACTTATTGAAATATATTTACCAGGTCGTCTCGACAATGAATGGTCTATAGGATCTTTCCTACGCTGGAGGCTTGGATCCAATTCGACCGGTAAAAAAAATGAACTCCAAGTAAAAGCCAAGTACGAACTACATCAAATTACGTATACATATACTCAACTAATAAATCTCTATAGGGAGGTGGAACAAGCAGAGAGCGACGGGATTGTGGTAAGTTACCTAAAGTTACAGTCGTGTACTTACTATAAAGTTTTATCTCTAATAATTGTTCCAGATCTTGGATTTAACGATCCCTATCCTGAATATATCGGTCCGGAACCTGGACTCTGAGTTCCCGTTAATCATGTCACTCTTTGGATCGATGCAATTACTGGGATTTATATATTTCTAACTCTATGCCATGAACCTGATTACAAATAATACTGGATTTATAGCCTTACAATACTCGTCCAGGAGAACATAAAGATCGTATCTGACCTCTATATTTTTTTCTTTCGCGGGGATCAAGTGATAATTTACGTTCTGTGAGGTGATGTGGTCTTATATAGATATCGGAACTGGTTCTGATAACTTTAAATTCTGATTATTTTCTTTTACGAAAAATATGTATCAACATTTGCAATAATAATAAACCTAACTATTGTAGTAGTGCCACAAGTGTCATTTTGACAATCAAACCATCCTTTTTATTTTATAATATATTTTAACTTTTAATGACACTAGAGTTTCAAAACGTTTATTACACTCTTTTCCTAAATACCAATTTTTTCTTGCCCTGCTATGTATATATACTGTTTTATGTAATAAAATATTTTTTTTCTATGTGACCGCTATGATACAAAATGAAACAATCAATTTCATGTTTTGTATGACACATAAAACAGTCAATCAACACGCGCAAGCCACACCATTTCCTTCATTGAGACAGCTTCTTGGTTTTTCTAATAGTTTTAAACACGTTTCAATATGTTCAAGCGCTTTTCGTTTTGTCAACATTATTGGCTTAACACAATTTAGGTTAAGTGGAAAACTGATTTCGGAAAACTAGGTTAATGGAAATGATTAAACAATTTCAATAAGAAGTTTCTTTATGTTTAAAAAGGCAAACACTCAATCAAGGCGTACTTGTAAGTTGACAGGAAAAATATTGTTTTGTTTACACTTCTTGTTTTTAATGCTGTTTATGCGTTTTTTTAAAACATTAATACATATTTATTCATTTAAAAGTTAAATCTTAGTTAAAACGTTTTTAATAGAGACCCCCGAAAATGTTTAGCTCAATGTTTTTATTCTATAAAAAACCATGCGTTAGGCAGTGAGATAGCATTTATAAAACGGCCATATGTCATACTACAGAGGTATTAAGAAAAAAGCTCTCTTATACAATCCATTTAGTTTATTATTTCTAAAATTGCCGCTTAGTTAGATGACAAGTTGTTCATATTTTGGGAACAATTGAAGGGACTGGAAGTATTATTTTAAAAGTCTAATATTTATGTACATCTCTCTCGTAAGTATTTTAAGAAGACTTTGTTTGATCAAACGGTATCTTTAATTTCCCTCAGCTTATTCTGAATCACGGTATGCCATTCGTCATTCCAAGCAGCGAGCAAGAAATGTTTCGCAAAACAAACATAATCAGATGCCATAACTCGTTGAGTAATGGGCACCAAACGTGTAGCATTCTTCGCCGCTTCATCCGCTTTTGTGTTTCCGAGTATGCCGCAGTGACCAGAAGTCCAACAGAATGTTACCCTACACCCCCCCCCCAATTGAAGCCTGTGTACAGCACACAAAAGGTCTCCAACTAAAGGGTTAACAGAGAAAATATCCTGACGAGCCTGAAGAGAACTTTCAGAGTCAGAACACAAAAGGTAGTGGGAAGATCGAGATCGTATGACAGTTAATGTTTTTAAAACGTCAAGTAGTTCTGCCGCGAAAACACTATAAGCTGAGGGCAATTCATACGTGTAACTATATCACGAAGCATAAAACGTACACCCAACACCATTGTCCAGTTTATATATATATATATATATATATATATAAAGAACTAAGTCAAAATACAAATACAAGAAATATAATTGAATTTACAATTCAAAGTTTTTCGTTGGCTAACAGTACCAACATCATCAGGAATATTAAACAATTGAATTCTAAATACAATTATAATTCTTGTATTTGTATTTTGACTTAGTTCTTTATTAATACACAAGAATACATATTGCGATATATATATATATATATATATATATATATATATATATATATATAAATTATAATTATTTGAAAAAATGTAACTAAAATACAATTTTTGTTTGTTGAACTAAGTACGAATTGACTTTAAAATTTTTTGTATTGTTTTTAATTAGCATAGATTAGTTATAAGAACTCTGTTAGGCATACGTTAATAATCTCCTTTATTATTTAGTATCGTAATCAATATAACATACATACATGCTGATGGTCAGTCAGCCTTGCACTGCTGTAGTTAGATAAATGTTTCCTCACTGAATAAAAACCTTATTTCTCCAATCAAATAAACGACCTTCAACTTAGAAATGCTCCAGCTGAACTCCAGCCTTAATACTAAAAGTCTTGTGTTAGGAATCCTATTGGCAAAAATAATCTCGCTCGTCAGACGTTGCACAATCTCGCGGACAACCAAACTACTTCCTTCTCTTGATTCACTTTGCTTTGTGTCGTTCATGGGTGCAGATCCACAATATAGTGGCTGCTTAAAGATTTTTGGGAAATGTGGCTTTAGTCAAACATAACTTTGAATTCCTCAAATAAAGGAAATCCATGAGTCTTAGCTAGGCTTCAAATATATGTTCCATTGAGGTTGAAGATAAAACCATTAGGAATGTTTGGATCTATTTATAATTCGGGATCAACTTCATTCCCACAAATATGTCTGCGATTTGGGATCGATTGAACAATTCAATCAAGGCAATGAATGTGAGCAGAGTCTCACATCCACTTAGACTTTGGATGCAGTCTGTTGGCATGGCAATAGCTCTGTGTATCACTGAGCAAAACCACTCAGTAAGGAAACCGATTCGGTCCTTTAAATATCTAATTTCGTCAGCCACATGTATTTGCCATCAAAGACGTTAGCGTGAACGCCAAATATTTATTTAAAGATTTTCTCGTTAATGTACCCTTGTTCGTGTTTAATTTAAGTTGAGTTCGGGTCATGTAAATGTGTAGCCACTTTAGGGTAGATTGTGTGTATGTCAGCATGGCGTATCTAGTGGTTTTGGCTTCTAAATGATAGGTGTTTCACTTACAAGAGGTTGTAAGTTATAATTGTTGACACGTAAGCTGACATTTGGCCTTGACACTATAGGTGGGTGGTGGGTGGAGATTAGATAAAGACCGTTCTGCAAACGTTTCCCGCGGCTGTACACATACATAACACAGCATTTTGTATTTAACCTACAGG
Organism: Prosapia bicincta; assembly: GCA_036971475.1. Classification (NCBI taxonomy): domain Eukaryota; kingdom Metazoa; phylum Arthropoda; class Insecta; order Hemiptera; family Cercopidae; genus Prosapia; species Prosapia bicincta. The sequence goes on along the minus strand of JBAIZL010000002.1, from coordinate 83,427,048 downwards.
AGCGCCTTAACAAAAGCCGCGAGTACAATTAACGCAACCCGCATGACGGCGACAAATTTTTTTATCTAGGCTAGTACAAACAATCGGTCAAGTGCCAGCTTACGTATAAATACCTATAAAGGATTTTGGGCACTTTTTCAATGCTAGAAAATCTTCTGCAGCGGCATTGCGTTATCACGAATCTGTACAATTTTGTTTTTTATAATTTAGCTCAAAAATCTAATTTTTATAAACATAAAACTAATAAAACAGTTCCTGTACTATATTGTAAGAGTTTAGGTAAAATACATAGTTGCTTTGTTTGTAATAATTATGCAATTAAATTTATTTCAAATGTAGGCCTATTTACCTTTGATAACACTTTGAACAAATAGTGATGTTTTTATTGTTTAATTTAATCATTATTTTATTTCTCTATTTATCGTACGTCTCGTATAAAGGTAACACAAGTTATTTAATATTTAAAGAACGTACTAATTCGTGTGTCACATCTTTGGTCTATGCTGACGCACAGATTCCAAAAACTGATCAGTAATATTTACATATATATTACGTTTGTACGCCGTGTATTTTTTATCAGCTTGTTCCATATTTATTCTATAACGTAAAATAACGCCGTCTGAATAAAACCAATATAAACGTATGGTTAATGAAACAAACCACGTTGAACTTGCCAACAAAAAGGGAATTTCTGTTTCTATTATTTCGGATATTAACGTTATTTTTTGAACAGATTGTTTTACGTTACTATGGAGGTAAGCATAAAGAAAATTAGGTGCTGCATCACACGTGTAACATTATAATTTTGTTAGAGCTTTTATTTTAAATCAATGCAGTTTGTTTTTCACACATATTTTTTATTTTAAAAAACAACAACTATGCACATTCATTAATTAATTGTGTTGACACCAACTGTGTTTCTTGGATTAGGATTTCACAGTAACGTTGCATTACATTATGAATTGTATAAATCTTGTCATAACTACCTAATTATCTAGTTTTACAACTAAGAACTACTACTTCAACGGATAGGTTATATCAATGAGCTTTTATGTGAAGATCTTACCTCAACTGTTATGAATCTCAGTCTTGCCTATCGCTAGGAGTTCAATGATGTTATTTTTGTTTCATACCCTTATATCTTATCTTAACTCGGAAACGCCCCAGATGATTAGGCAACCCTCACACATACCCTTATATCTTATCTTAACTCGGAAACGCCCCAGATGATTAGGCAACCCTCACACATACCCTTATATCTTATCTTAACTCGGAAACGCCCCAGATGATTAGGCAACCCTCACACATACCCTTATATCTTATCTTAACTCGGAAACGCCCCAGATGATTAGGCAACCCTCACACATACAACCCGCGTTGACCAAGTAAAGCGGCCTTCGTCGACAAAACTGAAATTGTTTAGAATGTAATTTTTAGGTAATGTGTACTGACATTTTTTAATTCTACTTGCCTTTTTTCGTAATAAAGGCCAAACACGACGAATTATGAGGCTCCTAGAGATAATAGTAATAAATATAGATTCCCAATATTTATTAAATTACATTCAATATCGATATAATTTCAACGTTTTTTACTACTATTTCTATGAAATGATATGTAGAATCAGTAAAATATCTGTTAAAATTACCTAAATTATAGTTTTGTTGATCGAGGAGTGGTAGTTGGCTTATGCAAAACTATCGACACAGGTAGTCAGGTGAACGTGTGTGAGTGTGTGCGCGTGCGAGTGGGAGGATCCGCTTTCTAGTTTGGAAAACTCTCTCCCAGTAGTGAATAAGTGGCAGAAGTTGAAACATGTAATTTTACTGTTGGGCTTCATCTGATAATCACCTAGGAACAAAAGGCAATGCTATATAATGATTTTATTAATCATTCCTGAAGATATTGGTACCGTTTATCAACGAAAAGCTTTGAATATAAATTAATAAATAGTTTTTGTATTTGAATAACCTTAGTTGTTTTTGATATATATCTTCGAGTCAAGTTTAAGGTTTATTTCAGGCTCGTAAAACCATAAAGCTTCAGAGAAGAAACCTAAAATATTATGACCAATGTTGGCCTTGTTGCTTCATTCACACGAGAACAGTGGCCCGTCCAGCAGGGTGGCATCAGACGACTGGGACCAGTAGCTGTTTAGACGTAGCCAGTCTACTGGCGCTAGGGGGGCAAAAACCACGGAAGCGAGTGCATCGTCAAGGCTGATTTGCTTTTATTTAAACAACATTTTGAGCGATTTTGTGCGTGAATCTTATGACGTACTACAATGAGAAGTAAAACATACACAAAAGTTTACAAATAAATGGATTTTGAAGAGAACTTCACTTGGTTATTCATCTCGTCTAAAACGAAATTGAGATCGGAGGATCCCACCGAATATAAATCTTGATTTAGATTGTCTCCTAACATTCATCTTGGACTTTCGATCGAGTGGGATGGTTCTTTACAAAATATGTCACTGAAAGTACTCACTCCAAAGGTAATATTGGAGGTTATATTGGCATATGTAGCTAAGGGAGCAAGCTACAGGGTTCGTCTTATGAGTTGAAAACTATACGCTTAGTAACGTAATGATATCTATCACAATACATTGTGAATATTAGATGATGTTAACTCTTTGTTAGGTTATATTATCAGAATTATAATAACTTATTGCAATACATTGTGAATATTAGGTGA